>PVJX010021328.1:0-32050 GCA_004027295.1 Dolichotis patagonum | reverse complement strand
AGCAAAGGAAACAACAGAGTGAAGAGGGCCTACAGGTTGGAAGAAAATATCTCCAAGCTATACATACAAGAAGCAGTTAATATCCAGAATATATAAAGACCTTGAAAACTCAATAGCAAGATAAAACAGAACATGATTTAAATTGGCCAAAGGGCTAACTATGAAGATATTTCTCAAAAGAAGACAAAGGCATGACAAAAAATGCTCTACATTACTAATTATTAGAGAAATGCAAACCAAAAGCACAACTAGGTACCATCTTACTCTAGTAAGAATGGCCATTCTCAAAACACAGACGATAACAAAGGGTAGGAGGATGTGAAGAAAGGGAATCCTTGCATACTGCCATAAATATAAATTAGTACAGTCATTATGGAAGACAGACAATAGTGGTTTCTCAAAAAACTAAAAATTACATATGATCCAGCACTTGTACTCCTGGGTACACAACCCAAAGGAAATGAAATCAGTATCTGCACTCCCATATTAACGGAGCACTACTCATGCCTGTCAAGAAACTGGATAAAACTTAAAAGTCCAACTGATCAAGAAAATGTGGTACCTACATACAGTGGGATACCATTCAGCCATAATAAGGGAATCCTGTCATTTGTGACAACATGGATCTAAACAAGATTACATGAACTAAACAAGGAACAGAAAGACAAGTACTACATGAATTCATTTATGTTTGGGATATAAATAAATAGTTGATCTCACAGAAATTGAGAGAATAGTGTTTACTAGAGTCTGCAAAAGTTAGGAAGAAAGGTTAAAAATGAGGGAAGATTGATCAATGGATACTAAATTGAAGTTAGAAGTTCTAGCGTACTATCGTACGATAGGGTGACAACAGATACTATATACCACATACTACACACACACACACACACACAAACTTGAGGAAAGCATTTTGAATATTTTTGCCATAAATAAGTAATAACGTCATATGGTTTCTTATTAATATGTACAATTTTTATGTCTGGATCAGTTAAAATTTTTAATTAAAAAATAAAAAAGAAATAATCTTGGTAAGAAATTTTTAATAAGCAACAGCAAATATCCACAAGTACAACATCTGTAGAAATACTACGGCAACATCAAATAAAATTTTTGAATTCTTGGACCATATGAAAATATCATCTTATGATCTTAATCTTGAAATATTACCTAACAAGTTAGTCTTTGCTTCCTACTTTGTCTTTGATTTTTAACTCCAGGGAACTGACATGTCAATTACCCCAAACAAAAAACTATTTTCTACACATAGCAGTTCACTCTTAACAATCAATCAGAAGTTCAATTCCCTAATAAAATGACTAATAGGGAAAAGATGGCATCTTTTCTTCATTATGTTACTAGTTAATGGTTCAAATGAACCTATTTCCAGATACTTTAAGACTTTCTCATTATTGATAACAGTATCCCTCCCATCATCTGCGTTTCAAGCAACCATTCTGACCACCATCTCCTAACTCCCAGTCCCTGAGTTTGATTCTCAGTAAAAAAACAAACAAACAAAAACCTAAATCCCAGCCCTCTCCTCAATACTTCAGTTCCAATAATGTCTGTCATTTCAATTCACTAACTATCTTCTCACTGTTCCATCTGCTGTCTTCACTTCTTTTTTATTTTTTGATACTGGAAATCAAACTCAGGACCTTGCAGTTGCCAGTTGCTGAGCTACATCCCTGGTCCTTCACTTCTTTTAATGGATCTAGATTTCATGGTCCACCATCATAATCATTCCATGCCCTCCTCTTACTGGCTTGGCAGAACCTTAATCCTCATGAAAGCCTCATCTTCTTCCACTTTTGAGCCTGAGCAGCTGAGGAAATACAATCTTGCTAATTAGTCTCAAAAGCAGTTATAAATATCAGCTAAGCCCTGAGGGATGCCTCACAAATTAACTATATCTTCTTAGTCAATCACTCCCCCACTCCAGATGATTCAAACTTTTCTTCACTTCTCAAACCTACCACCTCTTCCTCCTCACTCCCTCTGTGTGATGACCTAACTTCCTTTTCTACTGAGAAAAAAAGAAACAGAACTTCTAAATCTACCGTGCCCAGCTGGTTCTTTTTAGTCCACTTTCCCCCTTTGAAGCAATGTACTGTGGCCAATCCCTCCACTAGTGCATATTCAATTTCTTTCCCAGGTATGTCAAACCAAGGACATCCTTTCCTCAGTTCTACTCTCTCACTCCTCTACCCTCTTCTCCGCTTAATCATTGCCATCAGAATAATAGCAGCTAACATTTAGGGCACACACTACATATAGCAGAAAGACTCTAAAAGGGACCCCCAACAACCCCCACCTGCTGATGTCATAGTCCTGTATACTCTTTTTTTTTTAATTGGTGTATGTCTGCACTGTACAATAGTTACATCTGTTTTGAGGACTCTGTATATGTATGTAATACATCTTAATCATTGTTGACCCCTGAACTGCTACCCGGCCCCTCATTTCTTTCCCCATCTCCAAAGAGTCTACTTTTTTGTCTCTTACTATTTCTCCTTTATTTTACTCTTATTTATTTAATCTCCCCTTCCTTCGGTGTCAGCAGGACCTAGACTCATGGCAAAGGATGGGCTGACAATTCTCTCATCAGGTTACATAAGACTGTGACTTCTGTCTGGCTCTTTTCATTGTGTCCTCAGTCTGCTTGCTTTGTCAGTCCAAGCTGCATGGTCCCAGAAGCCCATGTGGCAAAGAACTATGAGCAGCTTGCAGTGAAGCGTCACCTAAAACTTCAAGACTCTCAGTTCAACAACTCCAGAAGAACTAAATTATTCCAAAAACTTCATGAACTTTCAAACAATCTTTCTTCAGTCAAGAAAGCTGTTTCTCCTGTGAGAAACAGCCCTTGCTGACCAGTAAGGGCAGCTGCTATTGCCAGGACTCCTGACCCACAGAAACTGTAACAGAATTAATGTGTTGTTTAAAGCTATAAAGTCTGTGATAATAAATTATGTAGCAGTAAATATGATACAGTACACAAGCACTCTTCTAAATGCTTTAAGTATATTAAAAATTCAATCCTCACATAATCCTATTATTTTTTCCATTTTATAAGTAAGGAAACTGAGACATAAATGGAGAATGATAGGATTGTGTGAGGACTGAATTTTTAATATAGTTAAAGTATTTAGAAGAGTACCTGTCACTTAATATGTCAATATGGGGAGGTTAACTAATTTGCTGAAGATCACAAACCTACCAAGGGCAAACTCTATAACCCTTCTACCCACTGTCCCACTTTCCTGACTCTCTTTGTAGCAAAACTTGAGAAAACTGCCTCTACTGACCATCTATACCTACTCCTCTAGACAGGTTTTCCTCCAAATCTCCATATTAAAACTCTCATTTCTCCCTCACACACATGCACCGCCATGATTTTCCACATCTCAGAAAAAGGTAACTATTCTTCTAAGCACTTAAGTTGAAATCTCTTTTTTCTAACAATCTAATGGCATATCTTATTCTAATCCTTCAAATTACATCCATGCTCAAGCCCCTTCTAATTCCAGTTACTGTCCAAGTCTCTTGTACAATTCGTAACAGTTTCCTGATTACTTCCTTGAAAATGGGCTTCCCAGAAGTCCCAGCCCCAACTCTAAAAAGGAGGAAAAAAAAGCAGCAGCAATGCCATAAATGATTGCAAAGCACCAAAACATTCATGTGGACATTTCAGTTATAAGTTACCTTCCACTGTCTTCACACTCATTGAGAATCAGATAGAGACAAGGTAATGGGTTCAACAGGGGATGTTTTCTCAGATTTTCCAAGACAAGAGAAAATGACAGAAAATGACTCAAGCACAATCTCCACAGGGAAACCTCCACTGATCCTCTAGACCAGGTCATGTTTCTACATTATTCACACTCACAGAATATTCCTTACATCAGTGTCCTTCGCTGTAAGTGTTTTCCTAAGGACTCACACTTGACTGACACCTGCCTCTGGCACTAGACTGTAAGCCCTGGTTCACAGAGCACTGGTGCTGTCTTCCTCACTACAACACTCGCAGAGCCTAGCAGTGACTGACAATCACTAAAAGCTCGTTCAATGAATCCATCAGGTCACTCACTAAAGCTGGACAGAGGTCGCCTTTGAAGCCAAGGCGAGAAGGTGACACACATACACTTTACTCCCGCTAAGTTTCTGCTTCATAAAATACATAGTGCTCCAACTGCTAGACTCCAAAGCCCTATTTCTCCTAGACTATGAGCAATTTAAGGGCACTGTAGGAGCTCTGTGATGTTTGTGACATCTGTAGTTCCCCTCATGATTGAGAGTCTTATTCTCTTAGCTGCTGGGAGTACAGTGAGCAGATAGCCCTCAGCTATTTAAGTCTTTAAAATTGCTTTCTCTTGAAGAGAGACCCCTCGCCCAAGGTCAGCCCTCCTCCGAGGTAAACCACATCCTGTAACTGCTGGGCACAGTTCACTACAATTCAGGACAGCTCTGTAGAATCATCCTGGGCTTTCACTAAGGCTCCTCAAATCTTTCCTTTCACAAGTGCACACCCCAAAATCATTCTAACAAACACTCACATAAAAATCTCTATCTCAGAATCAGATGCCCAGGAAACCTAACCTAGCACGTTTTCTTTTTCCTTCCTTCATTTATTGTTTGTGGTACTTAGGACTGAGCCCAGGGCCTCTACACTGAGCTCCATCACCAGTCCTTTTTTTCCCAAGATAGGGTCTCATTAAGTCACTAAACTGCCCAGGCTGGGCTCAAAGTTTTATTTCTCCTGCCTCAATCTCCCAGAGGTGCACCAACACACATGATTTACTATACATTCCTGAAGTTCACAATATGGAGCTGACAAGACCAAGGAGACAGAAATAAATTTCTGACTTATTATTTGACTCTCCAAAGACAAAACCCAATAGAGACCAAAAGGGAGAAAAAGACACTGCTTATTGCTGGCATAAGCTTTGTAGGCCCAATTTAAACCATTGTTTCACACTCTGGCAAGAAATTAACCTCCTTAAACCTTAATTCATCACATGAAAACCATACTTAGTACCTACTTCATTGGTTTGCTTTGTAATATACCTGGTCCTTATGAAACATGTTCTCTTTTTACCTATTATCTGCAAGGCTTTGCTGTATCATCCCTTCTAGTTTCATCTCTCTATGGTACACAGCTTTCACTTTGGCCACCAATGCCTATGTTCTTGCATATCTGGGAAGAAATAAAGCTACCACTTGGAGGCATTTCACCTGCTGAGTGAAGGCCACCACATTCACAAGGGATGATGTTCACCTCCAACAAACATGAGTCAAAATATTTGCACAAGGAAGTCTGACTAGGATAGAATCACTTTCTTCTATCGACTTTAAAACTGTTGGTTAAACCTGCAGCAATCCCTAACTTCTCTATTCTCAAAAAAAAAAAAAAAGACTGCATTTCTTAATCATTCAAGATATGACATTCATGACTTATAAAACACCATCCCTAAAAGAAAGTCGAATCGGCTGTGTGGGAATGGGAGGAGCCCATAAGCTGATGAGCCGGCCTTTCTGGTAAGCTTGCAAGCCAGGAGGAGCCCAGGAAGACAAAAACTCAGATAATGCCTCCTGAGAATCAGCCATGCTAGGACTGGGAGGAGTCAACCAAGCCAAATAGCCAGCCTTTCCGGTAAGCCACACAAGCCATGCTGGGCCCAGGAAGAGAAAAGTCAGCACCCCCCTCGAGCTACCAGTGTGCAGGCTGAGAATCACCAACTCCCCTCTCCACCCGGTAAACAACTGACTGGTTTAAAGCACAGGCTGAGCTGATAGCAACTGAGGTACAAAAAGCAACTGAATGCTCGCATTGTTTGGTTTACTTTGAGCATCTATGCAATATAGCAAATATGGGGAATTTCCTTCTATCTTGTTTTTGAAATCCAATATTGTTCTCACTGTTTTGTTTTGTTCTGATTGTTTTGTTTTATTCAATATTCTGTTTTGATTGGTTGTACTGTTTTGGTTTGGTTTGATTTTGCTATATCTGATGGAATGGACAACTACTGTGAGGACAAGATATATTATAGTAGCCATTGTTGTTTTCCTATGAGAATGCTTTGAAGTTCTGTACCAACTTCACTGCTTTGTTTTTATTGGATTTATTCTGTTTTGTTTTGTTGAATTTTATTATCTTTAAAATTTTAAAAAAACCCACCCCTACTAACTTTCCATCAACCATTAGTGGAGAAGATGATTTTCCTAAAAGTCTAAATATTAGAAGCCACACAAAAGAAATACACTAAAATATTGTTAAACATCACTCAATATTTTAATCATGATTTGGCAGAGGGTGTGCAGCAGGGCTGTACTCAGTTGGCAACCTAAGAGTGGCACAGACTGGGCAATACAACAAAGCACTCAAACTACAAGGGACTAGTTCATCATGTTCTGTCAGACTTCAAATACACAAAGCTCCAAAGATGGTAGTTTATCAGGCCAAAAAAATACAAACTTTAAACATTAAAGAATTACTATTACATTTGTTTTTTACTGGGCAAACTATTTCTCCCCATCTTGCCAAGAAGTTCTTTTGTGACTAATCCGTTCCATAAGCTTTTTTTTTTTTTTAAGTGGTATTGAGGATTGAATTCAGGCCTTTGCACTGAGCTACACCACCAACTCTTTTTTTTATTTTGAGAGAGGTTCTGGCTAAGTCACTAGGCAAAGTCACCAAGACTAGGCTACAATTTGCAATCCTCCTGCCACGGGCTCCATGATTACAGCATGTGCCACCACACCTGGTAAATAGGCTCTTCTTAAATATCACCTTCTCTATGAATATTCTGTTTTTTGCCAAACACTAAATTTTCCTGTTCATAACTTTCAAGAATCTTGTATGTATAGATGCTACTGCACTTAACCTATTCTATACCTAGTGATGGAATTAATATTTATACAATGACTCATAAACTTTGAGTGTTCTAGAAAGAAACTCAGACATTGCAACAAAGATCAGAACTCAAAGTACTGTTTATAATAGAAAATATTAATGGAAAAAGACTTGAAATCAACATTCACAAACATAATCTAATGAGAATGAAGATACAATTTCTAAGCAACATGTTATATTGTAATAACACACATAGCTGAAAATGAAATAGGCCATTATAATTTGATGTACTACTTCATATAATATACTCCTATAATTCGAAAATGAAAATCTATGCATGTTTATATGGGGAAAAAAACCAGAATGATTGCTAACTTTATCACAAATGAAACAAGTGCAATCTGAGAGATGCAGAAATCAAACCTCACTGCCTACTGTGAGTCCTTTAGTAGAACTCAATCAAAAGTTATCAGATAAAGGGAGTACAAGGATGGATTTAACACAGCAAACAGTCTATTCTTAGACTTAGCGCAATTCTCATCCTCTTTCAGAAATAAGATTGTCAGGACACGAATTGACAAGAAAGCAGAACTATCTAACACCCCTTCATAGCCCAGAAAGATACATTTGCAACTCTGTTCATTTCTTTGATATGTAATATTAGAAAAAGTAACAGCATTCCAAGTTGATACCAGGAAGCAGTGAGGCCACAAACAAAAAATAAAACATTACAACTACCTTTTTAAAACAAGAACAAGGGCAGGTGATAGAGCTCAGAGTGGCACAAGCACTTTCCTGGCAAGTGCAAGGTCCTGAGTTTGAGTCCCAGTACCAAAAAAAATAAATAGTAATAATTAAATAAATAAAACAAGAACAAATCACTGACTTGAGCCAGCGTCTTTTTCTATGAGTTAAGTTCTTTTCATTAAAAATTGTCATCAAATTCTGACAATTTTTACTAAAAAAGTTTCCCTCCTCAGGCATCACTAGCACATAGTTATGGCCCTACGAGATTTTTCTAATTCTGACCCTGATCGTCATTCCCCGTAAATTACAAGGACAAGCTTACTTGTTTCCCCTGAAATATCTTTTACATCCCTGCCCCACTTAAAATCTTCCTTAAGATTCCTCAATTCCTATAGACTAAAATTAGGACATTTCCACTTCCTGATACTACAATCCAAGTATATGAATCCAACCTTTATTTACATCTTTCGCTCTAGAATTTCCTTTTTGTTTTCCGAGACACTCTATGTTGACATGCATTTTCAGTTTAGCATTTCTGTTCCACTTCCCACAGTATACAGTACTGTTTGCTCATCCTAATCTTACACAGCAAACACCTCCCAAATATTAATTGTGCTCTAAGCACAAATGTACTGTTTCTGAGGCAGAAGGATCCTTAAGAGTTTGAGACCCACTTGGGCTACAAAGTGAGCTCAAGGCCAGCCTGAATGACACAGTGAGACCCTGTCTTAAAAAGACGAAACAAAAAAATGTACTGTTTCAAATCCCACCATTTTTTCACACTTTTTCCTTCCATGTCAAGGCAGGTCTCTTTAATGACTCTTTTCCATTTAACAAGGAGTTGGAGACAAAATGCAGTCCATCCTTTTAAGTCATACTGCTACAGCTGTGAGATAAATCAAATGAGTACCACAGACCAAGATAAAATCCTCATAGAATGTAATTTTTTGTGTGCATATTGGGGAGAAAGAAACTAACACCAAATAGTGAACACAGAATCACTTCACACTGTTTTGATGAACAGAGGTTTGACATGCTACCATGTTTTAGAGATGTGGACAGGAAAGCCTTCTTAGACTTAGCTGATGTGAACTCAGCCATGTGATAAAACCGTAAATAAAGCACTAAGAAATCAAAGATCCTATATTTTATTTCCGGTTCAAAGACTGATCATACTTAAAAATGCCAAAGTTTAATGGAACCTCCCCAAAAGACATTTAAGTATATCAAAAATAAAGGACAAATAGTGCCACTAAGAGCTAACAAAGATATGACTTTACATAACATATTAACGGTCAGTTTCTTTTTGTTTGCTTGTTTTGTGTGTGCTATTTATTTATTTATTTATTTATTTTGGAGGCAAGGTCTCACTATGTAGTTAGCTTGCTTTTGTAGCTCAGGCTGGCCTCCAACTCATGGCAATCCTCCTGCCTCAGCCTCCTAAAGCTGGGATTACAGGCATGCACCACCACACACGGCTAAAGGTCAGTTTCTCAAAACTCAAAAACCCTTTCCGGTCCAATGGCCTCCCCTTGCGTGAATTCACAGCTCTCTCCACTCTGGGCTGTGTTTCAGGAAGGTCCATCAACCTAGACAATACTTTCAATGTATACAGGGGCCAGTTCTACTTTCCAGACTAGCAAACTACGGGAGCAGACACTCAAACTTAACTTACACAGACTGATGACTACAGTAAGTTTCACCAAGGAAAAATGCAATAAATTCTTTGGTCTAGGGTAAAATACAGCGCTCAAACCGCGGGATACCAAGACAGGGCCCTACCGGAAAAGGGAGTACTAGGAGGTCTGTGCCTGGCAGATTCAGAATAGTACAGTAATTAAACCTCACTTTTTAGGCCACCAAACTAATTTCCCCGCCCGTAGGCCGTCAGGACAGTGACTTCCGACTCTCACAAAGAGAAACTCCATGGTGGCCTTAAACAGAACTTTAACGAATACACGGCCCAAGACGGTCTCAAGTTAGTAAAACTACTTCTACGAAGAGCAGAGCAGACGGAGGAGACTCGCGAATATTACCTTAACCAGCCACACTCCCGTGTTCTGTTTGGCGCCGGTCAGGTCTAGTTCCCCACGCTCGGCCATGGGTCTGTCGCCAGTGGAGACTTGAGGGCCGCAGCAGCAGCCCTGAGAGCTGGAGGGCTGCGGGGCAAGCGTATAGAGCAGAGTGCGAGTCGTAGCGCAAGGCAGACTTGAAAAGCTGAGTCTTACCGCCTAGGATAGTAGCAGCTCAGGGAAACAGGAACACGCCGCTGAGAGCTGGGAACTGCGCCTGCGCACTACTACTCTTAGTACGGCGCGCTATTTTGGACAAACTTTGTTTCCGCACCTCCTTGGGTGGGCGTGGCTGCTAGTATACACGCGAGCGAGTGAAACCCGAGAAAAGCCAAAATGGCAGCAGTGCATTTTACCACAAGGTCTGTATTCCCTAAAAAAAAGAGTGGTAAAATGGAAAAATAGGATTCAAAGCGACGAAAGCTCTCAGTGTATGTGCAACCCTAGCCCAGGAGGGAGAGACGTTTGAAGGACAAGTCGGGATAATCAGTTGGCATTCTTGGCCAAACGTCACTGGCCAAGTGGACACCGAGGTCGGATTGAGTGGTCCTGGATATATTGAAAGCATACCATTTCTAGATCTGAAAATAAAGCGATGTCTCAACCCAGAGGCTGCCCCCGAGTTGTTCTGAGAAGCAAGCAGAATTTCTGACTCCAAAATCGAGCCGCTGTATATCATTGGGTCGGTAGCAATACATGCAAGAGATAAACTTGATTATTTAACTCACCTGCTTAAACAGTTTTCTCCTCGCCTGTAAAATAAAACTGAACTAGGTCCTCTCGATTTAATCCTTTGCACTACCCTCTGTCTCACACCCAAACACCAAACCCATCCACCACCACCACAACTCCCCAGAATCTTCCTGTCATTCAGAGCCTCTGCACACTGATTCCCTTTTGTCAAGTGTCCTCTATTTTTCCCTTTCCTTCACTCTTACCTCTGTCCTTTGGTTAGTAAGCTTCTACTTAAGTTTCAAGATTAATGGAAACGTCACTACGATGAGACTTTTTATCACCTCCCCCAGAGAAAGTTCAATTTCTTCACATTGCAGCGTGTGACAGCACAGGGCACTATAATATACACGTGTTTTGAAATTTTGTGGTAATTTTTCTTCTTCTTTATTTTTCTTATTTTTTATTTTAGAGAGAGTAAAACTGAACAGAACAAAACAGAACAAAGCAAATCAGAAAAAAACAATGTAAGATTTCAAAGCAAGACAATAGGAGATCATCACTGGCTACCATAATGTCTCTTGTTTTTTTCTAAATAGTTGTCCATAATTTCACACACAATGAATTCATACACAACAAAATAGTATTAAACTAATCAGAACAGAATGATGAAGGCATTATAGGCCTTCAAAACCAGACAACAGGAAAATCAACAATGGCTGCCATAATGTCTCTTTTCAAAATAGCTGTCCATACCTTCATGTATGTTGAAATTAAACAATACAAAACAGACTAAAATCATTCTGAACAAAAAATGATAGTATTGCTGGATTTCATAGCATGACGCTACGGGAATCAGCACTGGATACCATAGTGTCTCTTTTTCTTCAAAGTAGCTGTTCATTTCATCATGTATTATATAACTGATTCTCATAAACTGTTTAGAAGTTCTACTCATGAATGAGTCTCTACATGTATACCTATCCTTTCTGTATTAGACGGAAAAACAAAACAAAACAAATTCCTAGAAAAACATGAAACAAAAAAGACAAATAACAATAGCAAAGAACCCACAACATTGACAATATAGGCCTTCCAAACAAGGTGGTAGGAGCATAACTAGGGTTGTTACATAATAATCCTCAAAAGTTCCTCAGGAGGCTCACTGAAGTGCAAGGCCAGCAAATTGCTGTAGCTGCTGGTTTCAAACAGGAGCCTAAAGAGAATTCTTTCTGTGGTCCGTTGGCCATTTCAAAACTTTGGAAATGGAATGGTCAATTCATCGGAAAGAAATAGCAGGTGAGTATGGCGGACTTTCGGGGGCCTGTAGGGGAGAGATCCTGGAGCCTCACGACCTGCACCACGCGGTTGACTCGGGGTGCCTGGAGAACAAGGAGCTCCTCCTCTCCCTGGAGGGCAGCTGTGATCCTGCCGGCCTGCGGGCTGAGAATCACACATCTCATGTCATCCTGTCCCCCATCTCGTGTTCCCCCTCCCCCTCCCCCCTGCTTAGCAAGTGGGAGCCAGTGAACTACACATCTTGTGAAAAGATTGACTATGTTATTTAGTATGAGCTCCCCATATGCAAAGATAAGGACAACCATTTGGAAGAAAACAAGACAATATATACAGATAGTGAAGATCTCTGATTGTCTAGCTTTGAAATTTATGCTTTCTTATGTCCTGTTCTGTTCTGTTTTGTTGTGTTTAACTTAACCCCCTTTTAAAATAAAATTTTAAAAAATTTTTAAAAAAGAGTTCCTCAGATCACCATACAATAATATTCACAATTGTTCCAATCCTATGAATGTTAACTTTTTGTTCCAAGAACTTATAGAATTTGCGGCACAATCATCTTAGCTATCCTGTGTGTTTATATATAATTTTATATATTTTTTTCTTTTCCCTTCCTTTTTCTTTTTCCTCATTTTCCCTGAGATATTATTTTTTTCCCTTTAAGCATATTCTTATCCTTTCACTGTATTTATTATTTTATATCTTATGTACTCTTACCATTTCTTACACTAGGGAGACTGTATGGTATTTACACATGTGAGTTTGATTTATTTCACTTATGATTCTTCTTCTTCTTTACTTTTTCTCCTTGAAATAAAATGGACTTGGAAAAAAATAAATAAATATCCTTCATGGATTAAAAAAAAAACTCTTCTTAGGGAAAAACACTGCTTCCTCTCCAAGCTTATCGAGGCATAGTTGACAAATAAGAAATAGTGCTTTATTCATGTTATATGTACAGTGTCTAGCACAGTGTTTGGCACATTGTCAGATTTCAGTAGTCTTTGATTGAATGAACAGTCACTGAAGAGAAACAATAGGAAGTTGTTGTAATAATGGCAAGTAATTTATTGAATCACACATCACAGCCACACACAAAATTAAAGAAATTCTATCTTTGTGTACATAAGGACAGTAAAAGCTGTCAGGTCTAAGACCAGCTAGCAAAACTGGTAAGAAACGTGAGACAGATCAGGCATGTGTTGAAAAGAAGACTACAAAAAAAAAAAAAAAAAAAAAACCGACTACATTCTTATGTAATAGCTTGGGAAAGGGCCTAAAACTTATAAAAGGCAAGCTGGGGAGGGGAATTGCTTTAAGATTCAATCAAGTAGAAGGAATACATTAAAATGAGGCCACAAGAGAAAGAAAGTAAAGTTGCCTGGAGCAATGAAGGCATGGACTTTGAAGTAAAAGATTAAGTCCTTGTTCTTGATCTGTGGGTCCTAGAAAACCTTAAGGTGGGAAGAGAGAGGAGTGTGTGTCTATCTCTGTTTAAAGGGACTGATAGAGAACAAATGGCTAAATAAAAGGCTAGAGTAAAAAGAAAAAAGTGAAGATTGAGAAATTCTTATATAGAAAAAAAGGAAAAAAATTTATTCCACACACCTCTTCCTTATACACTGTTAAACAAAGAACAGTCTTACCCTCTCTGTACTTTCGTGAGCCCCTTCAAGCTTGAGAAGGAATGTTTACAGAGCCATAAGAGAAAGGGAGTAATGACCTCTGTGAGTCAGATTCACAGATTTACTCTGGAGACTCACAAGATGAAAGATATTGCAGCAAGATCCCTCACCTTGCTAAGGGTGACGATATTCCAGACACTTTGCCAGCTGCTTTACCCATACCCTTTTCAATCCTTGTAACAATATACTAAAACAGATGCTATTATTCCAAAATATAGCCCCATAATCATTAAATAATCAGCTTCCAAGGCTCCGTTCGAATTTAGTGCCCAAAATTAAAACATTTGATATTAAGTTGACTAGTCAATCACATGGGAAAGTTAAGAATTTTGGAGTTACTTTTTTTGGGTACTGATCTTTATATCTAATGCTGGGCACTAAAGGATCTTGCAATCCTATTTTATAAGCAAGAAAACATGTCCAGAGGTGTTAACATAGTTAGGTTAGTACGTAATGGCTGTAACTTGAAACTATGGCTCCAAAGCTCATGCTCTTCACATGAAACAATATGGAAACTATTTTAGGGAGAAATAAAATTGACTATCACATCAGTGACATCATGGGTAGATAATTTTGCTTCCATACTACACCAAGACAATGAAGCTCCTTTACTGAACTCTTCTTATATTTCTCTTCAAACCTAGCAGCCCTTTCCTTCAGAAAACATTCTGAAGAATTCTTCCTGCATTCTGCATTCTGAAGCATTCAGAGCATTCTTTCAGAATGCTCACATTCTTGGAATATTCCTTGTTTCTCCAATTATACACAAACAAAACAAAATACTCTTTTGGTTATAAAATAGGATGGTTATACCCTATCCATAAAATCATCATATGATTAAATGAGAAAATGTATCAAAATTTAACACTGTGGATTAAAATCATTTGGTAACTGAGTTAATTATATTGGGTCAAATATTTTAAAGAAAGCGCAAAACTACCGTTATAGGCAATAGTTTTCTGGTAAATGTTTAATAACTTTTTGATGAGGGCACCTGTTCTAACCCCCAAAACTTACACACACACACACACACACACACACACACACACAGTGTTTGCCAGTTTCTGTGATGTAAATATTTCTGCTGCATCTGATTTCAAGCTATCAAGCAGACATCACAAAAAGCAGGATTGGAAGAAATGCATTACACTACGTGTGATATATACATTGCACAGTATTGTATAGTATCATGTGTTATATACAGTGTTTTTACTATGTGAATACATTAATCATAACTTCAGAAACACAGATAATGATAAAATATCGAAAAATAATTAGGGAAATAGGAGTTTTTATTATATTTGTGCTTACTAGGTTGTGAATGTCCTGGGAAAAAATAGTAATATCTGCAAACTCCAAGGTGGGAAGGCCTTTGTATGCTGGCATGTGTGCAGCAGAGAGGCTACCAGTGAGCAGGACATAAGCAGTGGTGTAACTGGGACAATACTACTGGCTGGAGTGGGGAGAAGTCAGTCCAGGCATGACCTTGGAGGCCTTGTTCAAAACACACGTAAACTCAAAGAAGAATTTTAAGCTTGAGCATAAAATAAACAAATTTATATTTTTAAAAGATCCTATTAGTTGCTGTGGAAAAAATAAATGGACAAAAAGAGATTGGTGTACAAGTAAAGATGGAGAAAAGTGGAGGATTCCAAATACAGATAAACTTAGGAGAAAGACTCAATAAAGCTCTTTGATTCTTTCTTTTTCTTTCTTTTCTTTTTTTTAATACCGGAGATTGAATTTACAAGCTCATACTTGCCACGCAGGCACTTGTGCCACTGAGCTAAATCTCCAGCCCTGCTCTTTGATTTTTAATTGTGTGCAAAATGGGACCTCTACCCAGTAACAACTCAGTACCAAAAAACAAAGCAAAACACACAGATGCAACATTTCTCCTTCTGGGAGATCAGACGGGACTCCATGAATTTGCCCCATGAAGACATGATTCAGTTGAATTACTTCTGTTAAGTATTTTATGTCTGATGTAACATATGGCTACTGTGGCCTGCAAGAAGCCTTTACACTCAGCAAGTCAGTTTAATTGCCCATTAGGGATTACAGAGGGAATGCAGTGTTAAATAAAGCATGAGAAAATTTAATTTGTCAACATTGTAATAAAATTCAATAGTTTTTATATATAACTTATCAAAACATTTATATCTACTTTATAAATGAATTAAATTGTAGTTAGGAAACAGCACTGAAATTCTTGATCAAAGTACTCAGATAAAAATCGCAACAGTAAATCCTACCACAGTAAACAGATGGATCTTCACTAGTGTTCGGATTTCAAAGCCAGAAAAGCCATGTGTGCTGAATATCAATAAAGAATTATGCCCACATTCCCCTAAGAGTAAGAGTGAAGGGCTCCATTTTGATAGATCAAAACTCCTACTCAATAACACAAAAACAAGGAGCAGGGTCATTTCCACATTCAGGGCTGGGTGAGAATAGTAGATCGATTTTAATGGCTGTGTCAAGAAAAGTTGAAGGCCCTTTCTTAAGTAGAGTTTTTACCATTGCTGTAACAGCATAATTTTCATTTCTCTCTTGGTCTTTTATCTTTCCATTCTGTTGTGTTTTCTTGCCTGCATGACAGACCACAGTGTCTGTGATTTTATATATATATATATATATGAAAAGTTAATTCATGTATGTGTGTGTTTATGATCTTTTCGACTGGGGTCCAAACAAGGTTCATATATTGTGATTGGTTTTTATATCTCTTAGTTCTCTTCTTCTTCACCACCGTGCCTTTTCTCTCCATCTCCCCTCTCCCACCTACCATTTTTGTTGAAACTAAATTACTTGTCATGTACAGTTTTTAGTATTCTGAATATTTGTAATTATATCCACATGGTATCATGTTTTTCTATTTTTGTGGTATAGGGAATCAAACCCATGGTCTTTGCAGTTAACTACATCCCCTCCATCATCCCCATCATCTCACTTTTTTTTTTTTTTTTTTTTTTTTTTTTTTTTTTTTTTTTGTCTTTTCTGAGCCAGAGTCTTGCTATGCAGTTCAGGTTGGCCTTAAGCTCACTTTGTAGCCCAGGCTGGTCTTCAACTCACAATGATCCTGCCTCAGCCTCCCAACTGCTGGGATTACAGGAGTGCATCACCATGCCCTGCTAGAGACAGGATCTTTTTAAACTGCTAATTTGCTTTGACTGGGTTTGACCTTCCTTCAGTCCTCCTGTCGCAGCCTCCCAGGGTGCAGAGATTACAGATGAGCACCATAATGTCTGGCTTCTTCCTGGTATTTTCTGTATATGGTAGATCTCCGGGCATGATCAGACTCAGATTTCCTTCTGGATGTCCCCAAAGCCTTGTGCTCATCATGGTGCTTTTGAAAAATGACTAGATCATTAATATGGATTAATCCACTGATAAATTTATAGCTAAATATAATTTGGGAGGCAAAGCCTGTTTGGAGAAGCTGTATTACTGGGAGCATGACCTACAAGAGTCTATTTCCTTCTTCTCTCCCTTAGTCCCTCTCTCTGCTTCCTGACTGCCACACTATAAGCAAGCGTCTGCTGCTACACTACCCCACCTTAGAGTCAGCTGACTATGGACTAAAACTTCTACAAATTGTGAGCCAAAATAACCTTTCCTCTTTTAACATATTCCTGCTTGGCTTGAACCATCAGTGGTACATAGGTGACTGTCCCATCAGGTGGCTTGAACCAACAGTGGTTGGTTATTTAACACCAGACAGTGGAATACAAATCAGAGCCACCCAGCAGTGAGACATACAAATTATGGTCCCATCATAAATGTGTCAAGTTGTGAAGGTATCAGATTGTGGAGACATATCTCCACAATGGGAAAGTAACTAAACTAGATTTTGGTACTGAGAGTGGAGTCATTGCTATTACCGTACCTGACCATGTAGTTCAAAAGCCTTTCAAACTGGTTTGCAAGAGAAATTTAAAATGGTTTGTAGATACCAGCTGGATAAACAGTCCTAAAACGCCACAAGCTAATCTTGACAGGAAATGCTAATCAGAACTCAGACCACCAAGATGCTGATAAAAATGTAGCCAAATAAAAACCACGTTCAAGAAGTTTCAGTTGGAAAGAAGGACTGCATTGGCAGTAGACTGCAGGCCTTGTATGTTATGCTCTGACAAAAACAAAACAAAACAACTATCTAAACTTTGCTCCTGTCCTGAGACATTGTAGGAAACTGAGATTAAAGGCAGCAGACTAATTAATCTGGCAAAAAATTTTTTTTCAAGGTGGTCTAATGTTGAGGTAGTGGCTTTTAGCCAGCACTACATCAAAAATCAAGCGCATGAGGCACAGCTGAATGACTTTAAAACTTTGGAGTTTCACCAAAAAGAAAGCACTTATAAAGTTCAGCCCTACAAAGATACAGAGATCTCGTTGCTTAAAATATTAACATTAAAAAAGCCAAAGACATTTAAACAGGTCAAGTACAAAAATGTCTGAGAAAAAGTAAAAGATTAGCAGGGCCCCACCATTTGCCAGCTCAAAATTGCAAAAATAAAAGATTTTGCTCTAAAAAGAGAGCCCCACAACACCATGTTCCAAAGTGGTAGCCACCTAGAAAATTTGTTCCTCCCATTATGGTTTATAATGCTCAGGCATCCAGGCCCTCAAAGACATCTACAGCCAAGACAGAAGAAAGTGTGGTTACTGCTGCAGCTGGTGGGAGACCATGGTGCCATGCTCATGGTGCTAGTTTTACATGCATGCCAAATGCAGGAGTTGTGGGGTCACAGAAGCTTCCATCCAAACTTCAAAAGAAAGCCTAGCAGGCCAGGAAGTGGGCCCTTAAGATGGCAGTTTAAGAAGTTGTGAGGGTAAAGCTAAAAGTATGATTGAGCCCTCAGGATGGCAAAAAGTCAAAAGCATGAAACATCTGAAAAAAGCTACAAGGAGTGAGCAAAGCCACCCCAGGAGAGTGGGGCTACAACCACCTGCATTGGAGTGAGGCCACCCAAGTCCACTAGTGTTCACATATTGCCACTGATTGCCACAGATGCTAGATACAAAACTTCAAGATTTAATGTTTGCTCTGCTAGATTTTGGTATTACTTTGGTCCCATTACTTATTTTATTTTATTTTTTGGTACTAGGGATCAAACTCATGACCTGACATTTGCTAGGCAGGCACTTGTGCCACTGAGCTATACCCCTAACCCCTTGGTCCTATTACGTTCTATTCCTCCATTTCTGCCTTATAAAGTGAGAATCTTTATCCTGTGCTATTATATGATAAAAGTGTTGAACTTTCTTCTCATTTCTACAAAGGCTTACAGCTAAGAGTTTATCTTAAATTTTAAAACACACACACACAACTGTAGACTTAGACTTTTCAACAGAGCTAGAACTATAAGGATTTGGCCAACTCTTAGGTAAAATACATTTTGCATAAAGGACACAAGGATGTACGTGATGCATAAAAATGCACACAAATCTTTTGGGAGCCAGGATGTTATGGTTCATATCTAAATGCACCCTCTACAAGCCTCATATGCTCACAGATGGAGCTTCTGAGAGGTGATTGGATCCTGGCTGCGTGACACTCATCAGTGGATTAGTGCACTAATCAGCTTACAGCTAAATGGGATTTGGGGTTGGAAGAAGTAGGTCACTGGGGGTGAGCCCTGAAAATGTCTGTCTCTTTTCCTCCCTTATTCCTTCTCTGCTTCCTGACTGCCATGCCATAAGCAAGCCTTCTTACCATGCCCCTCTGCTGTGTCACCCTGCCTTAGAGCCAGTTCTATAAACTAACCCATCTACTAACTGTGAATCAAAATAAACCTTTCCCCCTTTAGATTGCAAGTTTCAAACATTACATCTCAGTGATGGGAAAGTCACTGGGAAACCAAGACATTTGATTTTGGGAGCAAGGAGGACAATTTACTTCAAATATAGGCTAATGTATTTCTGGCATGAGGTACATAGTGTCTAGTCTTTTCTTTCTGTTAGCAGCTATTAGTGAGTGTTGACTAAACCCAGTAATTCGCTAGGGAGGAAAATTATTCTATTTGAATTCTATCGTTCTTCCTTTGCAGAAACTTCTTCATTAGCATTTTTATGAAAAATAATATAAAAACTTGAGTGAAGTCCATTTTAACCTCTTAAGCTAAAGTAGTTGACTAATGAATATTTAGATTAAAAAAATGTATCCAGTGTGCTGGAAGACCAACCCAGGGAAATCAGCTCTCAATTCACTGATTTCCAGGCTCACATATTCTTTATTCCCTCCCTGCACCATAGTCGTTTTTTTATTTTTCCTATAGCGTCCCTAGTCACTCATCAAGAAAAGCCTCCCATTAAAATTGAAGCTCCCAAATTTCCATTTAGTTGCATGCCTAATGGATTTTATTCCTAGATATAATGGATTTCAGTAGCATTTGCCTACAAAGCATCCAGTCAGAAAGGTACCGTCTTTCTCCTGAGATTGCTACCCTAGAAGAATCAAGTACCAGGTAACTTCTCTGCCTGCAATCCCACTCAACTCGGTAGACACAGACATTTCCCTGGGTGGCCACTAAATGGGAATAAACTGGGATGGGCCGTAAGTCTTTTTTTTTTTTTCTATAACTAGTTGCCCCATGTGGACACTTCCCTGTAGTGATACTTGAGAGGACAGAATGGATCGGGATGGAATGACTGCTGAGAGGAGATAGTAATTAGTAATATTTCTGCTCCATTGCTATTTATTTTTCTGGCTTCAAGGCTCAGACTCAACTACAGCAGGAGAGAAAGCTTTAGCACTTATTGTTTTATAGTCTTTTATTTCTGTGCACCCCTCATTAACAAAATAATCAGAATTTGTGTATTTCCTGAATCCAGAGAGCAGAATGTAAATCTCATTTTAAAACTGATTTTGTTTTATTGACACTTTTACCATTACTTCCAGGTTTCTGAGACCTTAAGCAATGAATGCTATGCTGTGAAAGGAATGCTAATTGCTTTTCTTGGGATCAAACATCTTTGTAAATTGTGAATCCAATAGCTACTAGGAACCCAGATAAAGAACTGACCATTAGTGTGACTATATTTATAACTGAGCTTGTTTTCTTTTTAACTCTAATGTAAATTTGTTTCTCATTTTTGTCTCCTCCTAACATCTTCTAAATGAAATAATTACTGTGAATCTTTAGACCCAGTTTATTCATTATCTTTGTTAACTTTATAGGCTTCCTGCTTATAATCTCTTCTTAGTGACTAAAACCTCTCTCTCTCATAGATAATTTTCCAAAATGCATTTAACAATCCTGATTTTTTTGTATTAGTTGCAGTGTTAGGGATGGCAGGTGGAGGGAAATGCTAGGATAAAAATTCCTCTCTACATCCAGACAGATTTAACCAATAGCCTCTTGTGTGAGGACAAAATAGAGTAAATATGTTGCACCTGCTCAAGCACTATTTGAATTTAGATGAACTCTCTATCTTATTTTAATTTTACCAAGCAAGAAAAATGAAGACCATAATACTGTAGTTATATAATGAGAATTATAGAACAAGTCACTATTAGTGTCACTGCTTATTATTCTGACCAATTCATGCTACCACTATTGGTATGAGTATTAAGTAGTTTTAAAATACTGTATATTTTCGGGGACCTGGCCAAGATCCCTAACTGCCTGTATACAGGTTATGGTGAATGATAAAATAAGAAACAGAGACAAATTTAGTAATGCATGATGGGGAGCTGAGAGGCCAATGCCTCAGGATAGGCAAAGACCCAGATCCTCCAAATCAGCCACTATTTATTGGGCGTATACAATGCAATGGGTGTACACAATGATAGGAGGTACAAGCAGAAAACTGCAGGTCAGCAGAAGATTGAGGGGTCAATGACACTGCAGACAATGGATAATCCTGGGATGACTCAAGAAGGTGGAGATGATCTTATGCTAAGAAGGAGAAGGATTTTGCTCTGGAGTGTTCTTTCTCATTTTAGTAGTCTTAGTTTAGTGTTAGTGGGTGGGAGAGGGTGGCTCATCCCAAGAGTTAATGGGAAGTCTCAAAAGGGTGATACCATAATCCCAAACCTCCGCTGATGATGACAGAGACATTATAGGACTTCCACAGCTAGGTCATAACAAGTCAGTCTCGCTCTCGCTCTCGCGCTCGCTCTCTCTCAGAGGTGTTTTTAATTAGGCTATTACAGTGAACACAGTACCTCAGATCAAAAAGTCAGAATGATTTAGTAGTGTGGTTTTACCTTGAGTTTTTCCTTGATGAAGAAACTAGTTACAGTTTGGGTTTTTCTGCAAGCAAAGGAAGTCTCAGTTATCTAAACAGTAAAGTTTCTCTCTGGGGTTGGTTGGCTTCAAGGGGACCAACAGTTCTAATCTTAGTCAATTAATCATGAGAGAAGCAGCAGGAAGTTGGAGGATCCTGTTGTGGAGTCTGTCCCTTTTATATGCCCATGTAAAGACTACAAAATTTTATTTGTGGTCCTTCCACGAATACAAAATTACACATGTGACCTCATAATCAGTGAGTGTTGAGAGGTTCATTTTTAATCTTCTACCCAGTTATGTTCTTGGAACCCTTCTTTGAAGTTTAGCTTTTATAAAGCTCATATAACCAATAACAGGCTTTTTCTGTCAGTGTGTAAATGTACCGTTGATAGAAACATCTTTCTGTACTCTTTCAAAATCTCTTCTTAACAGTCAAAGGGCAACAGCATCTAGGAAAATAAATATGCTTCCTCTAGAGAGCCTAGAGAGACCCAAATCAGCTGAAGTTTTGTTGCACATGAAGTGATCATTTCATGCATGGCAGCCAATTGAGAACTCTCCATTTAACACTGTTTCTTAGCAACTAGATAAGTCAGTTTGTTTAGTATACCATCCCTAAGTACTCATTTGTATCATAACAAAGGCTAATTGCAACACAATCCAATTTTTAAATTAATGAATAAAACAAAATAGATGATACCATAGGAAAATCCAATTATGTATGTTTTAACATGGAAATAATCGTACAAAAGTTTGAAATGTCTGGTTTTAGAACCTTGCCATTTAAATTTGGTCCCTGAATAAACAATACTACCCCACCCAGGACTTTAGTAGAAATGCATAATTTACAGCCCTAACCAAGAACTACTGAATCAGAATCTGCATTTTCTCTAATAGATTTTAAGATTTATTTTCTATTTTTTATTTTTTATTTGGTACTGAGGATCGAACTCATGATCTAGCGCTTGTCAGGCAGGCACTTATGCAGCTGAGCTAAATCCTCGGCCCAGAATCTGCATTTTAACAACAGTTTGAGAACAAGGTTTGGAATTCTAACTCCACAATTTACTGTGAAACTGAAGATATATTATTCATCTTTCTGACTTCAGATTTCCCATCTGTAAAATAGGAAAAAAATAGGATGGTTAATTCACAGTCATTCATTTGATAAATATTTGTTAAAAATTATTTGCACCGGAAACAACAGGAAACAAGATGAACAAGGTTTCCAATTCTCTCCCAGCTTAAATTTTTTATTTATTTAATCTGACTTTTCAATACGTAGAATTATTTTTCTCTGGATTTTCCCCAGCTTCTCACAATATTAGGTACAGTATTGTGCAACTTTGCATAGGAAGACAGATGCCAGGGAAAGTAGGGAAAACATTTTTTCAGGATCAGAATCGTACTTACTTTAAAATGGAATGAAAGAATATACACATGCACTTAACACCCACTACTGCCCGCCAGCAGCCTACTACAGCTCTCCTTCACAAGGATTGAGGTTCTCTGACTTCCCTTTCAAAATTGCTGTACAAATCACTGGGAAATTTCTCAGTATTTTGGGAACAGTGAGATTCTGACAGCATGTAAAGCACTGGCAGTGTGTCTTGCAAGTTATGTCTCTAACAGTAACCCTGGGGGTATGCTGAAAAAGTGGCACATACTTATCTATAGCTGTAAAGCAGAATTTGTGGCTATTTGTCACCAGTCATGGAGCTAAAAAGCTTAAGTTTCATTAACAGGTCCCTTGGAAAAAAGAAAATGAGGAGAATAAAAGAGGGGCAATAAAGTAAGAAGAAAGAAGTGCAAAACATTAGGACTAAGCTCCGTTCCCAGGCAGTGACATCAGGTATCTGAGAATGTCTGCCTTTGCTGTAGCATCTTTGTTTAGCAGCCAGGATAGGAAAAGCAAATGCTTTTATTTTAAAATGTCACTTCCTTTTCCCCAAAGGATAGATTTCTAAAGCAACACTTTTCAAAGGCTGAAGGAAAAATTGATTTACAAGACAAGATACTGTAACAATTTTACAGAATTGCTCCTTTATTGGCCCTCCAAAATAGTAGTCTTTTATGCATATGAGAAACAGGGTGCTGTTCTGCTGGTAACATCTCCGATCCTACAATTATACATAAATGTAATTAAACAATCTGCTTTGGCTGGTATGGGGGTGTGCCCTGGTAGTCCTAGCATTTGGGAGTCTCAGGTAGGGGGATCACAATGAGTTTGAGGACAGCCTGGGATACATAGTGAGATGCTGTATCAAAAAAAAATTTATAGATAGACTGATAGGACTACAGATAGGTAGATGATTCAGATTATTTATTGGTAGAGAAATTTTGTTAACTATAACAGGGTATATGAGCACTTCCTAGTCTTCACAAACGGCTGAAACATATGATTAGCAAAAACATCGGTAAATATTTGTTAAATTAGTAAATGAAATAGTGTTCAGAAAATGTAATTTAGACCCCCATCTGTTAATGATTCAGCAGTTGATTATCTGACCAGCCACCACCTGCTCCCTCACCAAGTCTGTTTTAATGAAAAGGGATAGAGGTGATTTATAGCCTTTGTTTTCAGTTTGCTTCCAGGATTGCTCAGTGTTATTGTCTTTTAAAGACAAAATTGTTTTTGTTTTTTTTAAAGCAGTGTTAGCTGAAGCAAACACATAATGGTCAAATAGCTATGTGACTGAAAAATCCTCCCAAACAAATATTCACATAATGAGCTCTGTTGGTGAATTATAATGAAGAGCAGGCAGCAGCTGAAACCTTAAAGATCGTGTGTGTGTGTGTGTGTGTGTGTGTGTGTGTGACTTCTGAAGCACATTACACAAAAATATACCCTTCAAAGAGGCTAGTTGAATATTTTATATTCACTACATGCTCATTAGTGACTACTCTCTTTTCTCCTGTTTATTTCTCTTTCCTTTTTTCTTTTGCACTTAAGGATACAATAAATCCCAGTAGACTGGTGGTTTCTGCTAGAGATAAACAGTACCTGACCCCGTGTGATCTGTACCATGAATAGAGATCAGGATTTCATCTTCTAGCAACTCGATTTTGGATGGTTGCTAAGGAGACTATTGGCATCTCTGTGTCCTATGTGCCCTATTACTTTGAAAGAATCACAGCAGCTTTGCCTGTTACTTTCCCAGAGAGAAAACCTGAAAACTCATTAGAGCAGCCAACATTTTAAGATTCCACTGGTCTCTTTAATGTTTTGATTGCTGCTGGCCTTGGAGTGTAACTTGTGAATATGTTGTCATCTAAGTGAATTTGCTTTTAGAAGCAACAGTAAAGCTTTGGTGTAGAGACGAGAAACCTTGGTGGTCAGACTGTGGGACCAGTCTGTGATCTTGCATATGAGCCAGGCCTATTTTTTAAAATTTGTTTCTGTTTGTTTGTTTTTGTTTTTTAAGTTTGAAGAGTAGCCCACCTGCTAAAGGTTGGAGTCAGAAAAACCAAATCAATCCCAGCCTTGTTTTTAACAAGCTGTGTGGCTATGGGCACACAATTTCTCTGACTCTCAGTTCTCCTATCCTAAAAACAAACAATAATAATGTTTCATAATGTAGTTTATGAAGATTAAAAAAGACAATGCACACATGTTGTCAAATGGTACTTATAAATTACAAAGCAGGTGTTAGGTTCTGTTCTAAGCCCAAGGTATAGACTTCGAAGAGTTTAACCACTGGTATGCTTAATTTTTATGTCATTATAAAAGTTTTTCATTTTAAAAAATTTTCTTAGTAGATGTTTGCAGTACATAATGGTTACACTTATCATGAAGAGTTTGTACATGTACATGATGCATCTTTTTTTTGTCCCTTTCTCCTTCCATCCTTCTCTGCTTCCTCAAATTTTTTTTTTGCTTCCTCAAATTTTTGTTCCTCTTTTCATTTGCAAAAGCTGTATATCCATTTTTTCCTTCAATTCTCTCCTTTTTTCATCTCCCCTTCAAGGCAGAGCTCCAGTGACTCAACTTTCTTTCACTAGGCCCCAACTTCTAAAGGTTCTCCCACACCCCAAAAGCACCATGGGCTTGGGACCAAGTCTTCACTGTATGGGCCTTTGGGGGACACTGGAGATTTAAACTGCAGAAACCTTTCAGATAAATTTCTCACCTATAATATGTCTCTGAGTCCAGCGCTGTTGGGTACCTACTATGTCAAGTGTCTCCTTGCTTGCTCACATGATACTATCTTTAAGGTAACCTATGTTTTTTGCAGTCACTAGAGACTGCACATAGCTGCTTCTGACTTCATACTATGTGGTCAGAGCCAGTCCTGATGTAACAAGATTCTGGTCAACTGTGGCAAACTAGCACCCTGAATGAGCTTCCCAAGTACCTCAGTGCTGAAGTGTCAATGCCCAACCTGAATCCACAACCTTGGCCTGTCTGAAAACAAGTGCTTCTTTTTGGGGTTAAATAATTAAAATTGTTTCCCTGGGAAGAAATGAAAATAAGATAGGCTGTAAATTTAAAGAAGAATAAATACAGGTAAAATGTATTATAATTAAAAAGCATATTAAAATTCATAGCAATAATATTTTTTATCAGTTTAATATGAATAGTCTCATAAGTTTTATAATCATTGAAGTATATACATGTTTTGCTTGCTTTTAAAGTAACTTCTGCCTTTAAAAGAATCTAAGGCATCTATTATAATAAGGAATTCAATTGACTGGATTTGCAATTAGCATTTGAATACTTGGAGAAAACACATTTGTAAAATTATGACTATTTTATTAGTTGTATGAGTCATTTGTGAATAAAGGAACAGTAATTGTTTAAATACTAGTAAATTTAGATTTAACAAACTACAAGTGAATATTTCTTTTCAGGAGGGAAAATTACAGGGACAGTTTAACACAGTGAGCCTCCAGTCCATGTGCACTTGTACAAAACTCCCATCAACCTTTACTTAATACCTTCACAGAAGTATAAATAATGAGCAAAAAGTTGAACACATTTAAATTGTTCCATTTAGTTTTTGCCTATTTATACACCTATAAAAGCAATACCACAATTAAGATAACAAATATTTCTATCACCTGCCAATGTTCCTCTTGCTCTTTGATCCAGTCCTTCCCCCGTCAACCCTAAGACCCAGACAAAACTAATCTATTTTCTGTCACTGCAAATTAATTGTATTTCCTAGAATTTTCTATAAATGGAATCACACAGTACATATTCTTTTGTCTTCTTTTAACCTACAATTTTTAAAATTCATCCATGTTGTTGCATATATCAATAATTTGCTCTTTTATGTTGCTGAGCAGTGTTCCATTATATGAATAGACCATGATTTATTTATCCATTCATGAATTAATAGACATTTGGTATATTAGCAATAAATGTAAAAGTCTTTTTTAAAAAAATTTTTTATCGGTACCAGGGATTGAATTCCAGACTGCACACTTGCAAGGCATGCACTTATGCCACTGAGCTAAATCCCCAGGCCAATGTAAAAGTCTTTACCTGAACCAATGTGTTCATTTCTCTTGGATAAATACCTACCCTAGAATGGCTGGATCATATAGTAGATACAATATATAGGTAACTTAAGAAACTGTCAAACTCTGCTTCAAAGTGGTTGTTTCACTTTTTTCTAGTATTCCCACCAATATTGTATGAATTGTGATTCCTCCACAGCCTTGAAATATTTATATGATCAGTGTTTAGGCCATTCTAGTTAGTATGTATGTAAATACATTTCATTGTGATTTTAGTTTGCATTTCCTTAATGACTAATGGCGTTGGACATTTTTTCATGTGCAACTTATCTGCCATCTATATATGTTCTCTTATGAACTTTGCATTTTTACCATTTTTAATTGGGTTAAATTGGACAGTATTACTGATGCGTAAAAATTGTTGATGTATTTTGTAGATCCAAATCCTTCATCAAATATTGCTTCGTGGATATTATCTGTCTGTAGCTTGCTTTTTCATCTGCTTTTTAAATTAAGTTTACTGGTACACTTTAGGTATACATAATGATCATATTCACATAGGGAATTTGTACCTGTACATGATATAGCTTGATTCTTTTTTTCCCATTTCCCTACTCGACTGTCAACCCTCTTCCCCTCCTTTTTCCTTTCCTTCCTTTCCTCTGCCCGTCTTCCTCGTTCCCCTTCTCATTTGAACATTTTCTTCCTATTTTACAATATCTATTATACATTTTGGTCCTTATTTACACTTCTGGTTTCTCACACCAGAGGAACAATGCGTATTTACACATGTTGTCCAATTTATTTCACTTACGAGTATGATCTTAAAGTGCATCCTCATATTCTTTTTTTTTTAATTTTTTTTTATTATTTTTTTTTTAATCGGTACCAGGGCCCGAACTCACGACCACGTGCTTGCAAGGCAGGCACTTATGCCGCTGAGCTAATTCCCCATCCTCATCTTCTTAACAGTGCCTTTTTTTTTTTTTTTTTTTTTTGGTACCGGGATCGAACTCACAACCGCGCACTAGCAAGGCAGGCGCTTATGCCGCTGAGCTAAATCCCAAGCCCAAACAGTGCCTTTTGAAGAGAAAAATACTTTAATTTTAATGAATTTGTTTGTAGAAATTTACAATTCATGCTTTAATCTGTTAAATATTTATATACAGTCATTAAGATTTTCTTTCATAATTTCTTTTAGAAATCTCATAATTTTAACTCTTACATTAGATACAGGAGTGATTTTAGTCAGTTTTTACTTATACAATAAAATAAGGGTAAAGGTTCAGTTTTTTTGTTTTTGCACATGACAATTCTATTGTTCCAGTATCATCAACTGAAAAGATTATCTACCTCTTCCAAATTATTTTGACTCTTTTTGTAAAAACATTTGACCTCTATTCTGATCCAGATATTGTACTATCTTTTCATTATAGTTTTGTTTTGTTTTTTGTACCAGGGATTGAACTCATGACCTTGTGCTTACCAGGAAGCACTTAAACCACTAACTAAATCCCCAGCCTATACTATTATTTATTATAAGGTTTTAAATCATACTTAGCCAAAGGCTGAGAGATGATAAGGTTTTAAATTGAATTCTGTAAGCCTTCCAACTTTGTCTTTCTTTACAAAATTGCTTTGGATACTCTATCCCCTTCTCATTTTCATATGAAATTTGGAAACAGCTTGTCAATTTCTACCCAAAAAAATCTTGCTGTGATTTTTATTAGAATTACATGAATACATAGATCAATTGTTTTGTTTTGTTTTTTGTTTCTTGAGATAGGGTCTTGTTACATCATAAAGACTGTCTTGATGATCCTCCTGCCTTGGTCTTCTGAGTGCTGAGACCACAGCCATATGCTACTATGTCTGGCTTTATTGGTCAATTTTGAAAGAATTGTCTTCGTGATAATATTGTTTTAAACAATGAATATAAAATATCTCTTCCCATTTATTTATGTCTTTATCTCACCAATATTTTTCAATATACAGCTTTTGCATATACTTTGACAAGTGTTTCATGTTTGTCATGCAACTATAAATGGTATTATATTTCAATTTTTAATTATGGTAAATGATTTTTTAATGCTGGTCTTATATTTGGAAACTTTGCTAAATCCAGTAAACTGGAATATTAAGTACTTTCCTCACTTGTTTTTCTGTCCAGTGCTACCCAGTGCTAAATCCCTGAAAACTATTTTATATGCTTTACTGGGTTTTCATTTGTTTAATTTAATACAAGAATAACTCTAATCACTTTTATTCAATTACCATAAGAGGCAGAGGAATGCAGTGAAATTTTTGGTCAGGAAGCCAAGAGTGAAGGGAAGAACCACAGAGGGAGATGCACCTTTCTTGATCATGCCCCTAGAAACCCACCTCTTCTGACCAAGACCCACTTCCTAACAGCACATTCAGTTATGAGATGAGAAATGGATTAATTCACTGATGAGTGTAGCCCCTGTACCATGATCCAATCACCTTCCAAAAGTTCTGCCTCTGAAAACATAAGGTTCTGGAGACATTCTAGATCTAAACCATAGCAGAAGATATGTTCCACAATTATCTAGCGGCACACCATATGGGGAAGATGTGAAACTGCCTTAAAAGAGAAGGTAGCAAGATACACTATGGTAACCATTGTTGATTTTCTTTTATCCTGCTTTGAAGTTCTGTACCACTTTCACTGCTTTGTTTTGATTGGTTTTACTCTGTTCTGTTTTGTTTTGTTGGGTTTTTTATCTTTAAAACAAAATAAGAACAAGAGAGAGGATGATGAAAACCACACAATCACAGCTGTACATGTGGTTTGAGAGATGAATCTATTTTGGAGCAGGATGGAGGTCTTCTGGATGGAAGGAAGACAAGAGAAAACATTCTCTTGAGGAGTTTGGTCTTGATTTTTCCTTGCTTTCACTCCTTGAAGACCTCTTAGTCTCTGCCAATCCCTTATTTACCAAGTAGTAAATCCCTTATTTACCAAGCTCCTGTGACAGGGTCACACTATCCTGCTGCAGACCCCATAGAAGACCACTCTAAGATTGCTACATGGATGCTGATGAAAACACAGTAATCTCAACCTAAGATGAGGTAAGAAAGGCACCCATGGCTCAGGACGGAAGGAGACACTGAGTCCCAACAGCAATCTCAACGCACAACATGTGTCCCTAAGTCTTCTTCCTCCCTGGTAGATGTCTGGATGGAGCACTCTTGGGTCAGCCTTGCTGCCTTCCATATTCTCATTGTTTTTATTCCCTCTTCATCATGTTTTTCTTCTATGGTGGACCCAAGCATAATAGCAGGAACAAGTGTTTTCTTTTAGAATCTATATGATTTTTATATTCAATTAATTTAAATTAAAATTATGCCTTTATTTATTTACTTACGTACTTATTATATGCTGCTGAGGCCCAAGCCCAGGGTTTCAGGCATGCTAAGCACACACTTTACATGAATTATACCTTGATAGCTATTTTTATCTTTTAAAGTTCTAGTAGAGATTTCTTAACATTTTATGACACCAAATTATGACACCAACTTTGCAACTTCAAAATTTCACAAGCAGAATAAACTTCAAAATGACATAGACCATGAGAGTCATTTATGACTCAGGCATAATGAAAACTAGAAAAAGTATAAAGAAGAGAAAAACATGGAGGAGAATATAGAAGTGTTAGGATTTTTGGCACGATGAAACAGCAAAATATGAGATAAAAGAGACCTTTATTCCCAAGGACGTGGAGAGAAGTCCCCGACCACAGACAGCCTGGCTTTCTCTAACCTCTGACCGGGCGGCACCCAGGGCGGGCACAGGTAACACACAGCTTATTGATTAGGGCTATTTTTGTGCCACTGGGAAAGGTGACTACAGTTTGGTCCAGCCCCTTGCTCTTGCCTCCCACCACAGCTTTCCAGAGAACAACTCTTTCAAGAAGCATTTAAAACACATTTTGCTCTTACTAGTCAGATGAATTATATTGCCCTCTAAGAAATGTCTACTTCCAAAATTTAAGGACAAAACTTTCTCAGGTAGTTGGGTGAAACTGCAACTAAATGCTAAAATATTACAAATGGAAGCACACAAATCATCACTGTGTTTGTAAGTCTTCTGAAAATATGAAGAAAGTATTTTCAAGTGGTGCCCAGAACTTTGATGTGTGAGACTGCTTTGGTGAAATTGCAATATTGTGATCTACTGATTTTCAAGACCAGGAGCTGAAAATAAGTCTTTAGTGAATTATGGAAAGAGGAAGGAATGCTTCAGTGGTAACATCTCCATCTGCCAAAGATTCTATAGGCAAAGCTAGAATGAAAACAAAACAAACAAAAAAACTCCTCTTGCTACGTTTCCAACTTCATTGGGAAGTGATAATTTAGTAACATTAAGGTACAGTATGGTGACGATTCAGGGGCCAGAGCTATTCTGTACTATAATAACAAATAGGACACCCAAATTTTATTCTCTTTTAAATAAAAAAGAGAAAAAATTTAAAAATCATGTATTAAAAAGCCATCAGTCTAACATCAATACTGGAATTTCATCAAGGAGAAATATTTGTCTAAGGTTCCATGGCCCCAGGTCATTCTCCTGCTAAGAACAAGAAATTTGGAACAGGACAGGATTGCAGGTGATTCATAACTTGCCTTATCTGACAGATTTCTAGGGGAGCTAGAATTACCCTCTGTTGTGATTTAGGTCTAAAATATCTCCCAAAAGTCTCATGTATTTGGAAGGTGATTGGATCATTGGGAGAGGGGGGCTACACTCAGCAGCACATGCATTCATCCATGAGTTGAATGCGTTTTTAGGAGATGGGGTCTGGCTAGAGGTGGGTCACTGTGAACACGACCCAGAAGGGCATATTCTTGTTCCCACTCCTCCCTTCTTTTTCTCTGCTTCTTGGCCTCCTTAAGTTGAACAGTTTTCAGACACATGTCCTGCTACCATGTTGTCTGGCCTAGGAGCAAGCTGACTTTGGACTGAACCAATAGGTGTTGGGAGCCAGTCCTAATGGGCATGCG
>PVJX010021327.1:0-32150 GCA_004027295.1 Dolichotis patagonum | reverse complement strand
AGATTCAATTCTGCCTTTGGTTCCTCCCTTGGTTCATCCAGTAGGTGTTCAGGCCTACAGCTCTGTGTGCGAGTCAGGTTGTGCTTCCCAGGTTGGGGACCATGTCCTTCCCTCCAGAAATCAGTGTTCACATCCTGCCCTCCCCAGGTCAGTGTGTAGGTACCATTTCCCAGCATCATCTGCTCTGACTCTTGGCTCAGCCTGTGCCCAGCAGCCAAAGCTATGAGCTTGGCCATGATCTTGACTTTTCCCAGGTCAACAGTGCAGGCAGACCTGGCACACACCATCTAGCACCTCACCTGTCCTCAGGCCACTGCTAACTGCATCTTACTAGGATAGCTGTGTTGTGGTCAGAATTATGGATGGATGATGGTTCTGTGGGATTTGCCTCATGTGTCTTAACAGTCACAAGAGCATTTTCCTGAGTGGTCTTTCTTTCATCCCCTGTCTGTGACCAGAATCTGTAATGAAAGGGATTTGGGAGTGTGAGACTTGTGGTGTCTTGCCCTGTGGGCTGGGAGGTATGCAGAAGCTCCTCTTGGCCCTGGTCTTAGTTGAAGACCCACAGAACTATGGCACTCACAGGGCAGGCTGAGATCCGGGGAGGACAATACAAGGAGGGCTAGTACCGCAGTGCATGAAAGAATTTTAACTTGTTTATTTTGTGATGTCTAACATCTCCATTCCACTACTACTTCAATGCTATTCAATGCCAGAAAAGTAGCCTCCCTTTCCTTCTGCACTTCTTACTGGAAAAAATAAAAGTGAACCAGCCAAAGAGGTCTTTGAGAACTAAAGTGGCAGAGATTGGTTTCCTTGATGAGGCGGTTTCTGGGTGTGCAGGAAAGGAGAAGATGACCTAGATAGGGGACATTGCAATCCACTAAATTTCTGGTGACTCCTGGCTCCCCAGTGTAGTTAAAAGCCCAGTACCACTTTGCGAGGATGGAAGACAGTTCCAGAACACATGACTCCCAGACACTTTCCTCCCTTTGGTGTTTCCTCACTGAAGGGTTAAATTCCCTATGATTATTTCACTCCCCTCAGGTGCCCCAGGGTCCTCAGGAGCTGTATGTGGGGCACTGGGCTCGGGCAGCTTCGCTGCTGCAGACCCTCAGGGAGAGGACCAGAGGTGCACCTGAGTGCACCTTCAGGAGCCATGAGGAGCTGCAGCCTGATGGGCATGGCCCTAACAGTGGAGAACAGCAACCCTGCTTGGGCTGCTTTGGGAAGGAACATGGAGTACTCACTTTGCTCACCCTTCTCAAGTCTTTTTTTTTTGGTACCGGGGATCAAACTCATGACCTAGTGCTTGCCAGGCAGGCACTTATGCTGCTGAGCTAAATCTCTGGCTTGAAGTCTGCTTAAACAGAAAAGGAGATTCTTGTTTCCTGGTGCATGGCCTTCTATTTTTAGGATGCTGTGATTACACTTGGATGCAAAATGGTGGAGGCAGTGCCCCTACAAATCTCCACCAGTGTCACCCTAACCAAACATCTCCCCACTGGGGCTGGGACCCTAGGGTTTCCAAGACTTGCATGTGACCAAGGTTTATTTATAGAACTTTGTATTTTTTATGGTTTTTCTAGGTTGGGGTGGATTTGAACTCATTACACAGCCCAGACTGGCCTTAAACTCACATGATCCTCCTGCCTCAGCCTCCCAAGTACTGGGATTACAGGGATCCACCACTATGTCCAGATAGTTGTAGAACTTTGTGTCAACTTTGAGGTCAGGAGATTCTCATTCTGCTCCATGGGAGAGAGCTCTTCGTGTTTTGCTCTCATTACAGTGATTTTCCTAAAACACGTCAAGGAGAATCAGTGCCCAGAAGGTGTGGTATGTGCAACTGTGGTTCCACAGAGCTTGGGGTCACTGCCACGTGGCCTGGAAATGGTGTCCTTTCTGAGACCCACCAGTGGCAGAAAGGACTTGGGCTGGAGTCGAGACCCCCAGTTGTCCTCTGGGCCCTGTTACACCGGGGTTGCAGGCAACATGTCGTGTCTCTAGGCTGCGGTTTGCTCATCTGCAATCAGGAGCCATGGCACAGCGACTTCACTGGTGCCTTTCGCATGCAGCCCCTGCAGCATCTATTGATTTGGAATAATCTTCCATCAGAACCAGACACTTTGTTTCTAGCCTGGTAAGTTTTAGTGAAGCCAGGAAATATCTTCAGTTAATTCTAAATGGCAAGAGGGAAAAGTAACATTTTCTTCCAGTTTTAAAAAGTCCCCGTTGTGGTGATGCTTTCCAAGCTGTGCCAAGCACAGGTGGTCCTATATCCAGTGTCAAGCACTTCATTCTCATACTTCTCCAGCCTCTTGGCCCCTGGGGAACAAGTATGTGTTGACAGAGGCACAAGATGGGAAAGACCTGCCAAAGTTTGCACAGAGTTTGTCTCAGGGGTAGAGCAGGTGGGTCTCTTGACTCGTTTCGAAACTCACTTGGCACAGGAATGGAAATTACATGGTCATATATCCTTGGTGTAAGCAATCGTGTGTGTGAAAGTGCATGTGAATTGCAGATTTCACATACAGAGCAAAAGGTCCGTGCTGTCATCTCACGAAGCCATAAAACATCTTCTCTTGGTATCTATTCACCTTTGCTCTATTTGTGTTGGCACTCAGATTCCTCTCTCCACTAAAGATGAATCAATTGAACCAGAAGCCTTAAATGTAATTAAGTAGACATGCATTATTGTCTTGCTGGCAGAAAAAAAAAGCAAGGCACATTGTTGGAAACACTGGTCCCTGAGGTTAATGGCCACTGTGGCTGCCATGGAACCAGGTTAGGCTAAGCTCTAGCGACTCCCAAAAGTCATTTGACTGCTAGGTGTCTAGTAAAGGTGGGCCTGAAGGTTTATTCTATCTAAAATATTTAACTGAAAAAATTTTGCGTCTTTTACAGAAGATATGAACCATATGGGGTTCTCATGCAGTCAGTCACTTCCATTTCCTGTAAGTGACTGTCACTGGGTATCACCCGGCGGGACTGAACTATTAATTGTGGCATACAGAGCGGCAGGGAATTAAGCGTCTAATTTTGAGCTGTTTGCGGAAAATTCCATGAAGCTGGAGATCATGTAGAATAATTAGTGAAGGGAGGCCTGGTATGAATGCACTCTTTCAGTGAGGCGAGATTCAAGCCAACTCTTGGACACCACCAGCCCAGAGAGCAGAGTTTCTGAGTGAGCCAGGACTCATGTTCATGGGTAACTTCTGACAGGACGGGTGGGTACGTACCCTGTGGTTCCAAGGGGAGCCCAAGACTTAGGAGAAGGAGAGCAGCAGCCTCTGCAGAGGGGATGAAGTGACAGCTAAGGGGGCTAGGAGTATCTGGTCAGAGGCTTCCCTGGCCTGGGCAGCAAGGAGAAGCAGGGTGTGAGCCAGGGTGAGGAAAGGTGCTGTCAGTGGGAAGCCAGTGGTGACGGAAGACACTCCGCTCTAGCACTCAGGGCCTGTCAGGGTGCAGTGGTTCTGGAGACAGGGACAGGCCAGCAGCAAACAGGACAGACCCTGAGGCATACTGAGCTTGGAATGGAAGATATCCAGAAGGCAACATCCACGGGCATAGCTGAGGGACAGCCACAGACAGTCAGGAAGGTGACTGTACTGAAGCAGCTGGGCTTTTTGGAGAGCCGCTTTGTGCCCACCTTTCCCAAGGAGGGGAGGGTGCAGGAGCAGTATAGCACAGGCCACAGAATGTAACATCAAAGCCTGTAACCTGCATACTTCCATCAAATGCAGTTTACCATACATAAATCACACCTAACTGAAGTGCATTAGTTTTTAAATTATGAAGTATCACCACAATGACATTAAAATGTCAGCATAGTTCTTGCTGTCATGTAAACCCTGTTGTACTCTGACCACATCTGGTCCAGGGTGCCTCAGATGAAACCAGAAAGCAGATTGAGCCCTGACATTATTTCCCATCCTGAACTCGGCATGTACATCATTCTAGCCACTCCGAAGGCCGCCTTCTGATATGCTGCCAGTCTGAGTACAGCTTGCCCGTCTCTGTGCCTGCCCTGGCTACAGGTCCCGCACAGCTGTAGACCATCCAGATTCTCTCCTTTGTGAATTATCCTCAAAGACTCTGATCCAGATCCTGCCCATGTGCCTCAGGGCAACCTGGCCAGGCCAGGTCTCTGCAGAGAAACTCAGGCCTGAGGAAGCTGAAAGAAGAAGGGAAGTGTGGGGAGCAGAGAGGAGCAAGCTCTGGGCCAGACCCTGACTCTTCCAGGTCCCTAGGAGAGAAAATCAGGCCTGGGGGCCTCTGCTTCTGCTCTCCAGGGCCTCCACTAGCCAGGAGTTCCCTGATGTCCCAGACCCCTAGCTTGAGAACAGAAGTGGCCCCGATGAGGTAGGTATTCATATTGACATTTTATAGGTGAGTAAGCTGAAACTTAGAAAGGTTTAAATACTTGTTGGTGGTCACACAACCAATGTGAACATATATCTGTCAGGCTCCAGGCCCTGTATTTACTGCCTCATAGCTCACAGCGGGCCACAGTGGGACCCAGCCAGAATGGCTCCTGCGGAAGGCCTGTGAATTGCCCAGAGTGGCTGGTGTCTTCTTGCATGCATCCTCACTTCTTAGGTGCTCTCCTTACTCAGTGAAGATGAATAATGCAAGCAAAAAGAAAAAAATCTCATGTCCCATAGGTGCCCTCTCAACATTGATGTGAGAAGAATGTAAAAAGACAGAGATCATGAACTAAGCAGCTGAACACGGTGATCGGAGGCCTGGGATGGCAGGAGTTGCTATAATTTAGTAATGAAAGTGGTTGTTTTGTCACGAAAGCAAACATGGCTCTAATGTTTTGGTTGAGGATCGCACTGTTTATTCACAGAAACTCTCCTGCTGTTTACTCTGATAGAGGTGGTTCTGGTTCCTTTCAAGTGACTCTGAGCAGCTTAGTGGACAGCGTCTGCAAAGCCTGTTGAGAGACACACACCAGCTCCATGTCCATTTCTGATGTAGATCCTGGTAAAAGTCTGGGCTCGGGAAGCTATTCTTTCTTTAGAAGGGCCTAAGTACAAATTGGACGATGACCACATGACAATGTGCTATGTGCCACCCGAGCACAGCCCTTCCGATGAGGCGGTTCCTGAGGATATCAACAGAGGGCACACAGCTGTGGAGGGAGTTCTCAAATGCTGGGTTTTCCCTGGGAGGTGGTACCAGGTGCTGTCACCCGGGAGATGGACATCATTCACTAGGAACCTCAAGGGGCAGCCACTCACCTTCCCTGGGGAGAGGTCTAGCTGAGATTGCTGTGAAGGGCATGTTAATATCTGGTTCTAACCAGTGACCCCTGGCTCACTTTTCACTGCCAATGCCAGAGAGCTCTGTCCTAAGGGACTGTGGGCAAGCACCATGGCACATTCTGGTACTGACGGGCCAGGAGACTTCCAGTGTAGCTTCTTGAGATCTGTGAGAAGGTTGGAGATGCCACCTGCCCATCTCCTGTAAAGCTGCAACCCCGTACAGTAACAAGGAGCAGGAGAATGAGGAAGAGAGTTGCGGAGTTAGAAATGATTTTTCTTCTCCTCTCAGAAAGGGATAAATGTGGTCACAGGTTCTTTTCTTGCTTAAAAGGAAAAAGGATACTATATTTACAGCTTCCTTCCTTCCTTCTTTCTTTCCTTCCTTCCTTCCTTCCTTCCTTGGCAATGCTGGGAATCAAAACCAGGGCCTTATATATACCAGGAAAGTACTCTAAGACTAAGGATAGTCTCAGTCTGAGATCATCATTTTATAACTGACTTTTCATTGGTGTAATATGTGAATAACATGAAATTTCCCCTCATAGCCATTTTTAACAGTTCAGTGCCACTGAGTACACTCACGTTGCTATAAGCCATCAGCCTTGTTCACCTTCATATATGTTCTCATCTTGTAAAGCTCAACTTCTGTCCCCATCAGACACCAAGTCTCCTCCCCTGGCTTCCTGTCAGTCACCATTCTACAATGTCTCTGTGAATGATTACTCTGGGTCCTCACACAGGTGGAGTATGACTGGCTTATCTCCCTGAGTGTAATGTCCTCCATGTCCACCTCCTATTGCATGTGGCAGAATGGGCTTCCTTTTTATGGCTGAATAACACTCCATAGTGTGCACAGACCACATTTTTGTTTCTTCTATTGTCCATTGATGGACACTTGAGTTACCTCCACCTTTGGCTATAGTGAGTACTGTCACTGTACACGTGAGTATGCAAATATCTCCTGATGCACTGACTTCAGTTCTTCTGAGTAGGTACCAAGGAAAGGACTCGCAGGGATCATAGGGTACTCATATCATTAATCTTTTGAGAAATGTCACACTGTTCCCCACAATGGCTGTACCATTTTATATGCCCACCAACAGTGCACAAGGGCTGAACTTTCTCCACATCCTCACCAGCACTTATTTTCTGTTTTATTTTTTATGATGGGCACTGGAAGAGGTGTGAAGCTACATTTCAACATTTTTGGGTCCCCTAAAGGCCCCTAGCACAGGATGTGGCTTATGTTTGTGTGGCGGTTTGTTTTCAAATTGCAAATTAATAACCTACAATTTCATTGTTTTGTGCACAAATTTTTAGGACGATGTGGTTTTCACCTCACTGTAAGGAAACAGCCTCAGAGTGATTTAATCACTTGTCCAGGACAAGAGGTTTCCCATAAGCCAGTGGTGGGCAGTGCCAGGCCTTTGGGTCACCTGGGTGGCTGTGGGCAGGACACACCTGTGTTCCATGCAGGGTCCCATTGATTCTCACACCTGCCTCAGAGACCAGGGATCAGAGTCCTCACTGTACCTGCTAGGAGAGGACCTGGAGAATGAGGGTCTAACACCTCCCACAGAGAGGTGCTCGGCCTGGTCCCTGGAGCCTGCCCTGCTTCCTCCCTCACGCAGCCTCTGGCTGGTTAACCACTGCAGGGCAGCAGGGTGGCAGAGACAAAGTGGCCCCTGACGTCCACCCACCCGAAGAGCAGCCGTCCTGTCTCTTGCAGTCCCAGGCGGGTTGAGAGCAGAAGACCTTGGTGCTCAGACTGTAAGAGGAGTGATTTAGGGGCCAGCAGAGGTGTCCTCGGGGTCACCTGGCTCACTACTAGCCATTGCCTATAAATCACCATCAGGGTGACACTGCAGAAGCATTTGCCTCAGATCCTTGGCAAGGACACTGGAAAGTACTTATATTTTAGGCAAGGATAGGATGTGAGCCATTGAAAATATAGATTTTGATGTATTTGTACAGATTAACCTATAAATAAAGTTTATTTCCACCCTCGGGGATCCAATCCCCCTAGCTTGGTCCAGGTCCCATCTGCATGTTGGGTGTTAACGGCGCCTGGAGCCACTGCTGGTCTCCTTGAAATACTATCCTCGTCAGCTGCCGGCCTTGTGCAGGTGAGCCCTCTTTACTGTGGAATTACGGTGTTCATATTAGCATGCTTGCTAAGGAATTCTTATGCTGGAAACATGCACTTCCATGAAGTGTTTCATGGAAATTAGATTTCAGGAGAACAAAATTACAGAGGGCTCAGAGGCTGCAGGAGGTGGGGAGCCCTCTTTGTTGCTCATTTGCCCAGTAATTAATTTCTTCCCTGGTACAATCTGAAGGAGAAGGTTGTGTTCATTAATTTATCGTCCACCTGTTCCCCAGGATTATTTTGATCATTTTTCAACAGCAGACTGAGCATCCAGGAGGGAGGTTTCATCATCTCAAGCGCTGGCAGCGGAGTGCAGGGAGCCATGCCCTCCCAGCGTTCATCAGACACACGCAGGGGGACTCCATGGCTGCTGCAGTCACCTAATCATCAGAGTCCCAATTGCAGGGTCCTGGGGCAATGCTGCTGGGCACTTACCCTGCCTTGGTCCCTCCATGGAGCCTAGGAAGATGACCTGGGGTCTCTGGATACCACCAGAATCCCCACCCCATCCCAAAGTTCCTGTATTGTCAGTGTATGGAAAGTGGCTACAGAGGAACTGGCCAGAATCAAGCATGAGTTCAGCAAGTGCACAGACACTTTCTGCGGCAAATCTGATTATCTGCAGCAAATGCAGAGGGCTTGAAACCACCAGGCCAAATCTCACCGGCACCTCACTTTCAACCATTTGTTATTTTTTACTTAGACACAGGAATTACAGCTTGATAACATTTAGAAAATTATATTTAGCACTCATTTAGATTCAATCTGAATCAATTTAATGAAATGTAAATACTTCTCTAGATTTACAGAAAGAATAAAAAGAAATCTAAATGAGAAAAAAAAACATCTGATGGTTTTCCTTCGCCCAGTAGATGTGATTTTGCCAGTGATGGAGCTGTTTTCTCCCACTGTAACAAAAGAAGTGCTGGGCATGGTGGCAGATGCCTGTAATCCCAGCACTTGGGAGGCTGAGGCAGGAGGATCACTGCAAGAGTGAGACCAGCCAGAACTGCACAGTGAGATAGATACTGTCTCGAAAAGACAAACATACAAAAAACAAATCAAGCAAATAAATAAAACACAGGAAGAAAGTTCAGTACTCTATGAAAGCATAGCTGGTATGCCAGGTATGCTGCCAACCTCTGGAGGCCATACTCTTCCCTTCTGTAGCTGCCCGTTCAGTGGGTCAGGAAGACATTGAGTTATTACGGCAAGTATAAAACCACAGTTGTGAGAGGAGCTTTGCCTAGGAGAAGGGAAGGGTTCACTCAGCAGAAATTGGAAGGATGGATATCATGGGCTGGAGGAAACAGGTTGAAGAAGACCCTCCAGTCTGAGAAGGTCATCTGCAAAGGTCCTACAGTGGGCATTCAGGGACACAATGGCCAATATGTCAAAGATGGACAGTGGAGACAAGCATAGTCTCAAAGACCTGAAGAGGTGGGATGGCTAGATATGCCAGAAGGGCAGGCGCTGGAGAAGGCTTCCAAGGGTGAGGACAGGCGGAACCCGGTGATGTGGAGCTCACAGCAGGCTTCACAGCAGCCTTGTGCAAGCGGAAAGACATCCCCCTTTCAGGACTCTGTCATAGTTCCATGATGTTACTAGCACCTGTCTGGACATCCTGTGGTTAAGTAGACTCATCCGCTGTGGCCCTGCCCCTTGGCACACTGGGACACAGAAACCTGCACACCTGGCCCACTGAGTGGACCACTCAGCAGGCAGCCTCAGCCAGACTGCTTGTCTTAGTCACTTTCTTGCCACTGAGAAAAACCCTGACACAATTTAAAGGACAAAAGGTTTATTATGGCTCATGGTTTTAGTCCCTGGTCTGTGGCCTCCAAGGCAGAAGTGGCCTGGCAAAAGGGCCAGGGAGAGGACAGCTGCTCCACCCATGGCAGCCAGGCAGCAGACAGAAGGGCGGAGGCGGGGAGGCAGATAGACCTTCACCGTCACATCCCCAGTGACCTACCTCCAACATGGCCTTGCCTCCCAGCAGCAAGTCAGCTATGGCATCTCCATGATTGCTCGGTCACCTTCTACATACATGAGAACTGGGGAGCCACTTTAGATCTAAACCATACATAAGGCTTCTTATGCCAGGTGTGGGGGGAAGTCAGAGAGGGAGCTGGGCACTGGGGTCATCTTGGAAGACCAAGCCCAGCAGTGGCCAAGGTGCAAAGCTGGTATTGATGATCTTCTGAATTTCCACAGAGTCTGTAGTGATTTCACCCTTTTTATTCCTCAATGCATGAACTTGAGTCTTTTCTTTCCTTTTTTTGATAAGGCTGGCTAAGAGTTCTTCAATTTTATTTATTCTTTCAAATTGCCAACTCTTAGATTCATTAATTCTTTGTATTGTTTTCTTAGTTTCCATTATGTTAATTTTTGCTCTGATCTTTGTAAGTTCCTCCCTTGTATGAGCTTTGGGTTTGTCTTGCTCTTCTTTTTCTATAAGTTTGAGATGCAACATTAGGTTGTTTATTTTTGCTCATTCTGTTTTCCTGACATGAAAATTCACTGCTATAAATTTCCCTTTTAGGACGGCTTTCATTGTGTCCCACAAGTTCTAGTATATTGTATCTGCACTCTCATTTAGTTGTAGATATTGTTTAATTTCTTCTTTAATTTTATCTGTGACTCATTGGCTGTTTAGGAGGGTGTTATTTAATTTCCATGTATCTATCTGTCTTTTATCATTAATATCCAATTTCATTGCACTATGGTCAGATAATATGCATGGGATAATTTCAGTTCCTTTGCATTTGCTTAAACATGTTCTATGGGCTATTATATGGTCTATTTTAGAGAACACCCCATATGCAGCTGAAAAGAATGTGTATTCTGATGACGTTGGGTGGAACACTCTGAAAACATCTACTAAGTCCATTTGTTTACAAGTTTGGTTCAATTCTGAGATTTCTTTGCTGATTTTCTTGTCTAGTTGATCTACCTCTGTGACAATGAGGTATTAAGGTCTTCCATTACACTGTGTTAATACTTATTTGATTTTTCATGTCTATTAATAATTGTCCTATATAGTTGGGTGTTTCTGTATTTGCTATATGCATATTTATGATTGTTATCTCTCCTTCTTAAAGTTTTTCTCCTAACAAGTATGTAGTGATCTTCTTTATCACTTTTGATCATTTTTGGCTGGAAGTTCACATTGCCTGAAAACAGAACAGCTACCCCTGCTTTTTCTGGGTTTCTGTGGCATGGAAGATTATTTTCCATCTTTTGACTTTGAGTCTATGAATTTCTTTAAACGTGTTTCTTGTATACAGCATATTGTTGGATCTTGTTTCTTGATCCATCCTGCTAATCTGTTTCTTTTGACTGGTGAATTGAAGCCATTCACATTGATGGTTATACCTGATATGTACTGGCTTATCTTTGTCATGATATTCTCCTGCTGTTGGTTCCCTGCTTTTCTCCTCTGTTTATTTGCTTGTCCTGCCTGCTGGTTTCTTTCTGTTGCTGTCTTGGAATTGTGGTCATTTTTATCTCTGTCTAGAACATCTTTCGTATTTTTGTTGGTTTGGTGGTCATGAATTTCTTCTGTTGCACTTTGTCATAGAAGTATCTTATTTCACCATAATTTGGAAAGATAGTTTTGTGGAGTACAATAATCTGGGTTGGAAGTTGCGTTTCTTTCAGAACTTGAAATACTTCACTCCAAGCTCTTCTTGACTTGAGCATTTGCGTTGAGAAGTCTGCTATGATTCTGATGGGTTTTCCTTTATAGGTGATCTGTTCCTCTTTTCTTTTTAATATTCTGTTCTTGTGCTGAATTTCTGGTATCTTGATTATTATATGCCTTGGTGTAGTTTTATTTTGGTCATGACTGTTTGGAGTTCTAAATACTTCATCTATTTGTATGTCAAATTCTTTATCCATGCTTGGAAAGTTTTTTTCCATTATTTCTGTGAAGAGATTTTTTTTACTGGCATTTGCACTGTCTCTAGCTTTCTCATTGATCCAAATCAATCTTGTATCATTCTTTGCTTCATCTTGTAGCTGTTGAATTGAATTTTCATGATCTCTTGCTATTTTTAAGATATCTTTCATTTCATGATCACTAGCTGAAATTCTGTCTTCAAGATCCAATATTCTATCCTAGCCATTCAGTCTGTTGCATATACTTTCAATGGAGGTTTAATCTCTGGGATTTCTATTTAGATCTGTTTCATGGGTTCCATTTCTTTCCTATGTTAGGCATTTTTCCCATCGTTCTTCAAAGCTCATTTATTCTTTTATTTGTGTCTTTTCTAATGTCTTTGACTTTAAGTATCATTTCTTTTTGTACCTGAGAGATTATTTTCTCTATAGCTTTTTCCACTTGTTTTTTTTTTCCACTTCTGTTGCTACCATTTCAGAAAGTTCCAAAGTTTGACTTTGAATTTTGTCTATCTCATTATGTTGTGGGCTCGTCCTAGGTGGGTTGAGTCTTGTATTTTGCTTCCATGTCTTGTCATTTTTTATTTCCTCTTTTATTTTGTTTTCTATGTTTATGCTTGCCAATTTCTTATGATAGAGCTTTATCACTAGTATTGAGGCTTCCATAAGAGATGTCTGTTCTTCAGAGATGTCCTCTAGATGTAGGTGGTTCTTTACAGCTATCCCAAGAATCTACCTTTCCTATCTGTAAAGGATGCAAAGTTACTATTTGGCGGAGCACCCAATCATTTGGTACTGGGCAATGGTGGTGACTATGACCACATACAATCACAGTGTTATCATACAGGAGAGAAAAACTGATTATAACATGTATGACATCCTGGTTAAAGTAGTACAGTTACTAATAACAATACTTTCAAGCACTGCTTAACTACTGACAAACTATACTAACCATTAACCTGCTACCTCCAGTCACAGGAGCAAACTCTAACATTATATAACAAAATCAAACATATACCATGTACTTATATGCAGTGATTTTCCCCTTAGTGGAGTGATTTTACCCTGTGGAGGGCGGGAAGGTTAACATGGATAGGAGACAGGATAAAGTGGTGAATGAAGTCAAATATAATAGAGTCAAAATTGGAGGTCAAAGGATGATCACCTGAGCTTTGAGAAACTGGAAGATACAGGAGGGAAAGAATGAAATAGAATGCAAAGCAGTAACCAGAAAGGGAAGAGAAAATGTTTACTCACTTGAAAGTTAAATTCAAGAAGTAGTAAGGAAAGAGAGAGGATCAAGAGGAGAAAGTGAAAAAGAAAGGTAGGAAACCTAAACAATGAAAAAAAAGAGGAAGAAAGAGAAGGAAAATGAAAAAGAAAAGAAAGAAAAAAATAAAAGACCAGGGAAAGAGAGGAGAGAAAAATAAAAAAGAAAAAGAAAACCCCAAAACAGAAATAATCACAAAATACAAAACAAAACATGACATCCAACCAAACAAGAAAGGAATAGCCAAAATCAGACAAAGGAGAATAAAAGTAGTAAAATATCTCTAGTGTTTGCCATTCTATGATACTGCCCATGTACAATCCCAGAAATGTGCTGTGTACTCCAGCAAAGTTTGCTATGGGAATTGTGCTGGGTGTGGAGCTGATCTTGTCCTCTAGATGTGGGCTAGAACTGGTCTTCTGTTGGTGGAGTTCTCCAGAACCCAGCTGCTGGCTCCTCACTACTGCTTCAGACACTTCCATATCACATTGATGGTCTTGCTGATTACTCCACTCTCCAGAGAAGGGTGTGTGCCCATGAGCCCGGGGCCAGGTATCCTGTGTCTCAGTGTTCTGGTGTGTCCAACTGGCAAAGGCATGCAGGCACCCACATGCCAGGGCCTGGCTGTCCTGGGACCCTCAAAGCTGGGGATCTTTCTAGTATGCTTGGAGGCTGAGCCACGGGGCCTACAGGAAGGTGGAGGCTGGAGAACAGCACCCAGCAATAACCTGTCAGTGAGGACAGAAGTTGAGGGGACACCCAGCTCAGGCTCTCTCCACCCATGGAGCCTGGCCAGCTGTCAGGGATTCTGCAGGACCACACTCCCTGCCAGGGATGCAACTGAACAGTGGGATGGTCTGCAGCTTCCTGGAAAGAAGGCAAAGTGCTGGGGCCACTATCCACATGAGACCCTGGACCATGTGTGCCAGTCTGCTGGCATGCCAAGCGAATGTAGGTCCTGGCCCACAAAGGCAGCATCTGTGGGTGATTCCCAAGTAGTCCACAATGAGCACCCACTTGGGCCTGCGCCTCAGTGCCTAGAGGAGGCACTGAGGATCTGACCCTCAACTGGGAAGATAGTGATGGCAACAGAGAGAAAATGGTCCCATGTGGTGAAAAGTTCAGAAGTTTCTCATGAGATAACACTGTTCATGGGGAGCTTGAGGCCTGGTCCATAGTGGCATCTGGAGGGCAGGGGGAAGAGTCAGTGCCTAGTGGGGTCAAGGCTCCAGAACGCAGGGACAGAAGGGTGAGGATCAAGGGACAGGAGATCAGAGGGCCCAAGGGGCAGAGGACAAGAGGGCCTGGGTGCAGTGGTGAAAGCATGGCTTTGAGACCTGGAAGGGATCATGGAGGGGAGTGGAGATGAGGAGGGAAGGGATCAGGAAAGGAGAATGAGCAAAGGGCTGGAGATGACAGCAACTTGTTCTAGGAATGTTACACAGCTGCACACTACAAGACAGATGGCTTGTAGTAGAAGCAGGAGCCAAGGACTAAAAAAGAGTTTATGCTAAATTATGAGGGGCTTTGAAGGAAAGATGAGGGGGGACTTGAGCTTTCTTGCTGCCACTGCTGATACGACTCTAGATCTTGGCCACCATAGATATGGCATGGTCAACAACCTACAAAAGTCCTCATTTTGCCCCCAGGAAGGGACCATAAGTTTCTGATACTCTAGCTTCTAATTCTCGGACACCTGGACAGACCTAGGAAATCAGACTAAGTAAAAGAGCTGGGTGAATTCCCCATGTGTCCCTAGACAACCTCAGTTCCCGGCACTCCAGAGCTGCCAAGCTGAGAGCCACAGGCCAGACGGGCTCAGCGGCACAGAGCAGGGGAAGCGCTCAGTGCTGGGATGCAGAGCCCTGGGATCTGGACTTGGCACCAATGCTCTCAGCCCACCATGTGATGCTTAGCTGGGCTTTCCTCTCCCCTGCGGCTCAGCTGCATGACCTCTCATATCTGTTCCAAGCTGACCGCTCCACGGGGGCTGTCCCCTGCTGGATCTCTAGCTGCAAGGTCACACCCTTCAAGGGGAACCCAACACCTGTGATGGTGTATGAGGGAACTTCAAGTCCCTCTTCTACTGTCAACAAAACAAAACAAACAAAACAAAAAGCAAAAAAACCAAGAGATTGAGTTCTTGAAGGACTGAAGGAATCTAGAGGGTAATGATGGCAGTGACATGGGGACAAGTAGTGATGTGACTAGGGGTTGGGTTGACTTTATGTGCTAATATCATGAAAAAAGGGTGTCATAGGGAAAACCTGGTGGTCACTCACCCCTCTGCAGTAGCTTCTCTTTCACTGAGGCACTGACAGGTCTTGTGGACAGTGGAGTACCTCTGTCTTTTGTGTTAGGGGGCCAAAGGCCACTAAAAAAGAAGAAATCAAATGGATTCCTTCATTGGTTACTTTGACAAGGCACCATTCACTGTGCACCACCCTTCTCTGCTTGCCTTATGGGAAGTTTTATTAGTCAGTTAGGGTTACAGTGACAAAGCACCCAGGTGAGGTGACTTAAAGAATAGAAATTTACTTGCTCATGGTTGGAGGCTAGAGGTCTGCGGTCAAGGTGTGATAGGAAATCAGACTAAGTAAAAGAGCTGGGTGAAGGTGGTGAGAGGTCCAGGGTCAAGGTGGTGAGAGGATCTGGAGGTCTGAGGTCAAAGGGTAGAGAGGATCTGAAGGTCCAGGGTCAAGGTGGTGAGAGGATCTGGAGGTCTGAGGTCAAAGGGTAGAGAGGATCTGAAGGTCCAAGGTCTAAGTGTGGGCAGGCAGAGACCCCAGGTCTCCCTCCCTGGCCTGCAGGTGGCCATCTTCTCACTATGTTTCTTCTTATGGTCTCCCTCTGTGCAAGTTTGTCCCTATCTAAGTTTCCCACTTTTTAAAGACACCAGTTATCTTGGATGAAAGCCCACCCTAAATAAGGTCACATATGGAGGTACTTGGAATTGGGACTTCAACATATGGACTTTGGGGGAAGAGCTCAGCCCACAGCAGAGGGTTATTTGAGAAGCATTTCACTGAAAGATAATTTCAGCCCTGAATTCTGGCCCACCAGAGGTGGGAGTGAGTCATTCCTGAGGTGACCAATCATGCCAGTATGTTCTTCAAGAGATGACCCTAAGGGTCAGGACAGTGCACAATCTCTGTGGAAGGAAGAGCTGGGGAAGAGAGGCGGGGAGAGGGAGGATAAATGCTTTCCCTCCACAGAATATTCCACATCCATTTTCTTAATTCAAAATAAACTGATGCCAGCTTTTCCATACCTGGAGTCTGTCACAGGCCCTGACACCCTGCCAGCAAGTCTCCAAACCTCACCATCAACCCTCCATCCACTTATGCCTCTAACCTACCTTACAGGCCCTGTCAAAGTCCATGTTGGCTTCTTAGAAAGAAGGTGAGTCTGTGGTCCACCCTAATCTCAGCATTGAAACTAGTGAGAAACAGAATCCAGGAAAAGTGGGTGGGTATGGGAGCCTCCATTTAGGAGCAACGGTACCTCCACAACCAGCAAGGCCAAAGGACTACGAATCTGTGGGGGCTAGAAGAGCCCTGCATATAGAAGCTGGCTCAGATGAGTGGCCGGGGGTTGTCTCTGTAAATGCCAAATTATTCAAGGGGATCTTGCTTTGCTTTGCTTTCTCTTTCTAAGACACACAAAGGTGTGTGGCACACTGATGGCACACAGCCCGTGGCACATGGCATGCATATGTACACACAGCACAATATACACACAGAACAAATACCACAAATAGCACTATGACACACATGCCCAACATACCTAATACAACTACATATGTGAAACATACAACACACAATACACATACGCTTGCAGAATACATAGCACATGGCATTCCCTCAGTGCACAATACACACACGAATAACCTACAGAACACCCCACGTTGTACCCTTCCTCCCTGGTTCCTGGTTGCATGGTACATGGATTTGGAGGAAAGGGGCCCCTGAGTGGGTCTCTGAGATCACCTGCTCCCTGGTCTGGACAGCCAGGGCAGCTCAATTTCCCTCCTCTGGAGAAGGCGAGGAAACCTGGCCAGTGGAGTGTAGATGTCACAGCCCTGACCAGCTCCAGGCCCGGGAATCAGCAGTTCCCTGGAGGAGTGCAGTGCCTGGTGGATAGCTACCTGGGAGGCTTGTGGAGAAGGTGCTCATACCAGCCCAGTGTTCTGATGGGAGCGTGTGATCTCCAGCAGGGCAGCCCTCCTGGAGCCACAGGCTTCGGATCTGATTGACAGCCATAAGCAACTTTGTGACAGCAAGAGAGACAGCATGGAAGCCCTCAGGCTCACACAGCCAGCTTCACTGGATGTCGTGCCATAGGAAGAAGTGGCAGCTGGGCTGGCAACTTGAGACTCAGGTCCCCTTGGGGTGGAGGGTGGCCTCTCACTCTGTGCCCTGGAAACCCTAGCTCTCCACATTACTGCAGCCAGCAGGGGTCTGCTTCCTTCTGTGAGTGACCCTACTGAGCTTCCTTCCTATTTCCATGGCAACCAATCTATGGGCGGTGTCACGCCTCTTGCAGGACAGACACGCAGATGCCTAGTGGTTTTAGGGAAGAGGACTTTATGGGAAGCCAGGGAGGAGAGCATTGCCAGAGAAAATTCATTTGTCCCATACCTAAGGACGTCTCGAGCACTTCTTTAGCTCTGGTTGACAGATGACCCTCTGCTCCAAATGGCCCCTCTTTTAAATCTGTTGAACAGTTCCCTCCTCCTGGAAGTCTCTCCTGCCTGACATGGCCTAATGCCAGACATTCCCTCCCACAAGTGCTATAGCTCTGCCACAGTGCCAGTGCATTACCATGTATCCCAGCTCGATTAAGTTATCTCTCTAACTGAGCCTGATGCACACCACCCAGAAAGCAGGGGCTCTGCTGGTTACTTTACTGTTTTCTTTATATCCTCTGGAGAGCTGCACACCCCAGATCTCCTTCCTTTCTCTCCCCACGTGTCCCCATACATGTGCAAACAAGTGCACACACTGCACCACCACAGATGTTTAAACTGGGATGAATTTCAACACAGAAATGAGAAGGGGAACAAGGAGGGGAGAGAAAATAAGGGACAAGAAAAAAAATATAGGGAAAAAATACCCAGAAACCAGATCTCTGCTTCATTAGAAAGACTGCAGACAGCCAGGAAAGAGCTAGACTGTCTTTTGGTGGTGGTAGTGCTGGGGATTGAATCCAGGGCCTTACACATGCAAAGCAGGAACTCTACCACTGAGCCACATCCCCAGCCCAAAAGGCTGGGCTTTGGGCCCACATGTGGGATGGCAAAGCAGGAGTGGCCTATCTTGGCTGTCATTTCCTCACCCAACTCCTGTGACTCAAGGTCAGGCCGCCGAGGAAACCCTGTGGGCCCACACTCTGTGTCCTGTCTACCCACCCACATTCGGGTGCATCATTCGTCTAGTTTTTACTTCATTCTTTTCATTATTTTCCTTCTTTAAGTAACTACTTACAAGTTGTTTTCTTGAAGGCAAATCCTCATGTGTTCATTTGTCAAAAGCATTCCAAGGTCCAAATCACGCAGACTACAAACTCCAGGCTGCAGCATAAGTCATACTTCTACTGCATAGGCCAGACAGTTTTGCCAAACTAAGAACATAAAACATGACACACTCTTGTCAAGTGAGGTTTTTGAATATATGCTAGTATATTTTAAAAAATACAGGCGTGGGCTGGGGTATTGGGCCCTCCACTAGGTCCAGGTAAACACTTGGGCCAGTCACTCCTGATCCTGCTTCTCCCCATCCTCCCTAGGCCTTGCTTTTCTCCAGGAATTCTTCTAACACACCAATGGTTTCCTTTCTTCTCAATTGGATATTTCAGCTGACATTATCAGGAATGTAGCTTGGTTCCCACTTTAAAAGCCTGTGCGTAGATCTCTCCTGTCTAGAAGGTGCTTGTAATGTGAAATTAAGGCCAAGACTCCAGCTTTGAGTCAGCCGTTCAAGGAATAAGTAATGGAAAGTTGCCTTTCACGTCTCACTCATTTTAGACACATTCTAATTAACTCCACCAGAAAAAATAATTGGCCTAGATCAGGTCGATCTGATTGAGGATTGTAATAATCTCAGCTGAGTGGTATTTATATTCAGCTTCTGGTCTTGGGTGCAGTTACTATGTGGCTTGAATGCTAATTGCACGCTAAGTGGAGACAAGAATAACACTCAAGCACATCCACATAATATCTACTTGCTCTTAGTCTCCTTGTAAGGAGGTGCAAAGAGAGGTTTTCAAAAGTTCACTTTAAGGTGATTTTTTGAAAAATGCATTATCTTTCAGGAAAAATGATGTCAGTGTTAGTGGTGAACTCTGGTTGGAGAAAGTTTGCAGGGACATTCATCTAAGCTCTGGCACAGGTGGGAAACATACATAGAAACAACATTGTCATGGCCCTGGGCGGCAAACTCTGTTCCCATTAGGAGAAAGCAAAACGAGGAGGCGCCTCCTGGGACAGGCCCCTGTAAGAGTCTAGAGAGATGGTGGGCTAAGCATGGCAGGGACAGAGCTTTTCCTTGGCTGGCTGGTGGGGGCAGAAGCAGGTGGCTGCCAGCCCAGGTGGATGGCTGGTGGCATCAGCTGCCATGGCTGCCAGTGGTGGAGGAAGATCCTCCCAGGTGGGGCTCAGACTGGGCTGGGCTGGGCTGACGTCCTGGCAAAAAGACTGATGATGTGACAAGGAAAATTCTGCAGCTGAGTTTAGTGACTAACAGAGTATGGAAACTGCCTGTGAGCAGCCACACAGAGAGTGACAGGGTGGGAGGTGGGCCAGGGGCACAAAGGAGGGAGCCCCATGGCCTAGTGGCCTGGGAACAGCTTGTCCTTCACTCAAGGTCTCCCTTTCCTGTGTTCTCAGCAGTACAGTATTTTGATGTGGCACTTCGTGTCAACATTTCTGTGCCATCCCTCTGCTGGTACCTTGACTTTTCTGTGATCTGTCTATGCCACTCCAGATGCAGGCAGTGACCTGGCTGTGCCCCTGCCCTCTCTCTTGAACTCCCCTCTGCCTCTGTTGTAGGCAGACAGGCTTTCTGGGCAGGTGAGCCCAGTTCCTAGTTCCCAGTGGGAAAGGGGTTTCATTGGGCTAGCAATGACTGCTCCCCGGTCGCTCATCGGGGGTTTGTACACAGAGAGGCACCTGTAATGCTCAGTCGCACAAACCAAAGGCAGGTGTTTAGGCAAGGTGGTGAGCACCCACCCGCCTGGACCTGCCCAAGAGTCTGTCCTGAACTCACCCTTTGGGAAAGCAACCTGGCCCCAGTCCTGAACTTGGGTTTTCTAGAAGCCCTGGCTTTTCATGGCATCTTCCACTGCTGTGGCAGGAGCTGGACTAGATTGGGGATCAAGATAGGGTGGGTGACATTGACAACACCAGTTGAAATCTGTTGAGTACCCCAAGCAGCCAGGGAGTGTGCTGAATGGGTTTTTTTTTTTCACTGAATGTATATTTTAATTATAAAACAGGAATATGAACAATTATTTTAAAATAATCTCAATAATTTGGCAACTCATCACATCACTGCAAGAGACAAATTTGACCTTAAGGAAAGGTTATTTAAAAAAACTTAAGTTTGACAGTTTGTTCATAGGGAAGTTAACACATGTTTTTAAAAGAACCTGGCAATAAAACCAGCTCCTATCCTGAAATAATTGTCTATAAAAGCAACATAAAATCCTGAAGCAGAGTAGGTAAGAGTGACCTAATTGTTACTGCACTTCCCTTTGCTGAGAGTGTGCTGAATATTTTAATGTGCAATATCTTTTAAGTTTCACAAAATCCTATGAAGAAAATTCTCTTCCTCCCCCATGTTACAGATGAGAAAACGGAGACACAGAGAGGTGAGTAACTTGGGCTGTGGTACTAAAATGTGACAGAGTCAGGATGTGAACTCAGAACAACTGATTCAGAAGCTGCTCTTGGACCCAACTCTGTGCCAGGAAAGCCAAGGAGGAGCATGCACACTCAGGCAACAGGGGCAGTGAGTGCCCTCGGGGCAGGGGCTTCACAGTGTGATCTGAGCTGAGCAGAGGAAACGAAGAAGGCCGAGGGAGAAGAGAAACTCAGCAGAGAGAGCAGCAGGACCTCATTCACACTGACAAGGTGGTACGCTTCCTGATTCCTCCACCCTCTAAAGACTGCACAGTGGTTTCACCTCTGTGCATCATGGGAAGCCTGTTTCTAGGCAAATCAAGGGTCCTCTGGGGTCAAAGGGCTGGTCTTTGACTGGCAGTGAGCAGTGGGATGTGCCACCCTTTCCCACCCAGCCTTGACAAGCCCAATCTCAGGCTCAAGGTGCCCATGTTTGTTTACCTCTGTGCAGGCTTTGGTCTCTGAGAAGGTTGGGGGGCTGTCTCCTCGCCCAACATCATTATGTCCCTTCCTGTGCCCCCATGCCTGGGATATCAGCTTCTCCGAGCTGTTAACAATGGCCAACATTGCTGTGGTGTCACAGTGCAACTACACACATCCTCCCTACACATGCAATGTGTCCAGCAAGTGTCCATAGTGATTACTACGGATAAGTAATATTGTCCTGTTGTACACACACCATGTATGTCACCTGTAGTGAACACCACAGTGAATGCGCAGTAAGCACTATGGTGATATGCAGTCACCCCTCATCATCTGAGGAATTGCCTCATGTTGCCACAGTAAGGAGTCAGGAGCGACCCCCGTCTGTTACCTGAAGGACATGTGGATATTTCTTTGGAGGATACAGATCTTTGAAGAGCTGTGGACCCAAAAGCCATCAGCCAGCCCCCAACCCTCAGTCTTGCTCAGAATGAACCCAGTGGACCCTTGATCACCAGAGCACCATCCTGGAAAAGAGTTGACCACTGAGGGGACCCCATTATAGACCAGTGCTATGATGCCAAGGGATCCAAGTAGAGACTCTTGAAAATCCCCCATCTCAACCATGATAACAGAGAGGCAGCAATATCTTTCCAGGTCAGAACAATGTCTCCAACCCCAAGAAGGCAGGCTTCATATTTCTCTGCATTTTCCACTTCTAGTCCTGCAAAGCCAGGGAGAGCTTTGCCAGTGAAGATAGACGATGGATCTATTAACCTTTGGAGGTCCAGGCAGGCTGTGGGATGGAGCACAGGTGTCAGGCAGACCTGATGCCTCTCAGAGGTTTGCTTTTCCTTCAGTGCCTGCTATCTATGGCATTTGTTTCTTGAATGTATCTTACTCTCTGTCTCATCTCTCCTACCACCACTGCTGCCTCAGATCCAAAAGTGCACAAGGTACCAGCTTCTCTCCCATTTCTTTCCACTGATGTACCCCAGCTGGCCAGAAGCCTTTGGGCACATCTGAAGTGCTCAATAACTATTTATGGGAAAGCGAATAATTCTGAGGGAGGTAAGGGACACTGTTTTAAGGACAAGAAGGATTTTGACGATGAGGATATTTATTTAGGTCAGAGCCGAGACTCAAAGGTCAGGGCTCACTTAGAAGGTGACAGTATCAGACCATGGAACAGGGTGAGGGATGCTGGATGGATGAACAGCTCACAAACGCCTGCAAAACAGCTATCAAAGACTGTTTAGTGAAGTGCAGCCAGAGGACCATAGGCAGACTGGAAGCCAGCCTGAGCAGGCACAACTTCAAGAAAAGTATCTTCTGAAAAAAACATGGTTGCCATCTCCATTATAAATTTGTGCCCCTTGTTGGACATTTGGAAATTACAAAGAGCTCAAACACAGAAGCAAAATTCCTACTGAATCCCACCATGCAAATGAAATCATGATTAACTCTGTCTTGTGCTTTTTTTTCTCCCTAGCCATAACCATTTAATAGTTCTGCAGCTTCTGAGATTATTCTACAAAAATGAGGTGGCTGTACATTATGCATATTTTATTTCTGTAGTCTATTTTGTAGCTTTGTTTATTTAAGACTTTGTGAGGAACACCTTTTATGTCTTTGGATATTTTTGTACACTATAAGTTTTAGCGAGTATTTAATAAAGTGTAGAACCCACATGCTACTTAAATTATATACAATTTTTACCATTATAAATTACACTATAATAAGAACAAGTTTCTTTCTTTTAGGAGAAAGAGAAAGCAGGTAGAGGAGTGCTCGAAGGAATAGGAAAATGGAAATAACTTACTGCAGAAATGTGGGTAAGACCAAAGAGAAAGATTAAACGAGCCAAACTTGGAGGTCAGCCTGTAGCCTTCAGCGTGAATGCTACAACGGTGATGCTGCCAGATGCGTGCTGATGCCACACACAGCACACACAGGGCCCACAGCATCCCCTTTGGCGACAGATCCCAGGTCATAGAAGGGAAGGAGCCCAGCCCTCTCTGCCTCTGAGCTCCTGGGGATCCAAACCCACCTAAGCTAGGAATCTCACCTCTGAGCTACACCCACAAAAATATGAAATTAGAGTCTAATGTAGCCTCTTAAACTTCCTCTTATAACTATAGGAAATATGGGGCATAGAACGATGTATTGAATGACACTATGAGGTCCCAAACAAATCCAGAAAGTGAGATAGATAGAAAGTATATGAGTGTGTATGTCATCACCTGAGTCACTCTGCCAGGAGGTAAAGAGGTCAGTGTGTGGGAAATGAAATGGGAAGTGGGCCATGCAAAATTTGAACACGTAAATGACACAAGAGCCAAATACAAGTGTGGGCTTTGTTTGAATTCTATTGCAATCAAACCAATTGTAGAACAATAAGGAAAAGTATAGACGGATATTGTCAGTATAGACGGATATTGTGTTATTATAGAATCATTGTTAATTGTGTTTGTCATTGTAATGGTGTTATATCTGTGAGATTATATGCCCTTATTTTTTAGAGTCACATTCTAAAGTGTTCAGAAGGAAATGTTGTGAAATATGGATCTAGCTTTATAATATTTTAGCAAAGAAAAAACTAATAAATATGAATGTGAACAGACAAAGGAGGTGATAAATCTGCAGACTTGTTCTGATATTTGGTCATTGCTGTGGTCTGGACACAGAATAAATGTGTCCTCCAGTGGTCCATATGCTGGAGACTTGGTCCCCAGTGTGGGTGTGGTGGGCAGCAGGACCTCTGAGAGGGGGGCCTAGTGCAAGGTAATTAAGTCACTGTGAGCATGTCCTCAGAAGGGACTAAGGTAGATCTTGCCCCAGTTAGTTCCCATGAGAAAAGATTGTCATAGAAGAGAAAGACTGGTTCTTCCCACTCTTTGGCTTCCTGTCTGGCTGTGTGACATCTCCCTCTCATGTGCTCTGTCCTGATGCCCACCGCCATGAGGACTTTCCTGAGACAAAATCAATGAGGCCTCTCGATTTTAGATTTTGAGCTCCTCAAGCTGAACTAAATAGATTTCTTTTCATTATTAATACCCAGCCTTGGGTATTTTGTTACAATACTGGGAAATGGACTAACAGTTACTTTTGTATATGTTTGGCATTTTTCCTAGTAAGGGGTTGACTCATGTGTGGGCTACACGCACTGAGAAGCTAGGGAGACCACCAACCATTCTCAGACACAGGCAGGGGAAATGGTAGAAAATGGTAGAAATTTTAGAGGAAATCTGAGGAGGCCCTGGACAACAAAATCATCACTCAGTGCCATGGTCAGGCAGGGGATGTGCAGGGCAGCATGGTGCCTGCTCAAAGGGATAAGTTCAGCATCAGCGCTGCCCTCCAGGGCTGTGAGGTGTGTGCAGAGGCGGCGGCAGCAGAGCCCAGCATCAGTGTTCCATCAGAGGACGAGGCTATCTCCAATGGCCTTGGAATAGCATCAGGAATGCAAGGTGTCCAGTGAGCCAGAGGCCAGGCCTCTACAGCCCAGTGAGTCTTTAGCAGCTGTGGCTGTTGGCATCACAGAACTGTAGGATGCCTGGAGAGCTCTGCTCCAGAGTGGGCAGGGTAGGGACCTGGGTGGTCGAGCTGAGTCAGTTGTCTGTATTGATGTGTGTGGTATATGTGTGGGATATGTAGTGAATCAGTATGTGTAGTTGGGGTGTGAGTGTGCATGTTATGTGCATATATGCACACATGCGTGTGCACACATGTCACATCAAGGGCCTTTTCTACTGAGAGAAGCTGAGTCTTGTGCCTTGCAAGTCTTGCTGGTCCACACAGTCTTTCCAAGAATGTGGAGCCATCACTTACCTAGTGCTGATTTCATGGGTATTAGAGAGCCCTGATGGTAGACTGACCCAATTAGACACAGCCCTGGTCCCATTTCTCTAGGTCAGAAGGGATACAGCTGTTCCTCACACTCATTCTGTCCTATGAATATTATACTGTGGAAAAGTCGTGTCCATATTTAACTTAAGTATTTGGGGAGTGTAGATCTTTCAGGGAATGTGATAAAAGCCATTGACTTTCATTTCTCCTTATACAAAACCCACAAATGCCCACGCACATATATCTATAAAAATTTTCAGGGCAGCCACAAACTCCTCAAGCCCAGCTGATGGTTTTCTAGGCCTCCCTGTAGAAGGTTCTCAAAAAAGTATGACAGGAGGAGACAGAAGCAGAGGCCAGCTGAGGGAGCCCAGGGGAGCCTCTGCAGGTATTGATCAGCTAGGCTGTGAAAGACACCAGTGCTGCATTCCAGACCCCACAGGGCTGGGCAGGCATAGCCCTCCCAGCTCAGGGCCAGGATCTGACTCTGCTGACTGCATACCTGAGTTGTCCTATTTCAAGGGCTTCTGGCTAGAGTGCTGGGTTCCTGATATGGTGCAGGTGACGCTGAAGAGGGTGGGACTCCAGTTATCACCACTGAAGGACATCACCATGGAAGTGCACAATTTCATAAGCTAACCAGATCTCCTGCCAGACAGGAGGCTGGGAAGACTGGGTGGAGGCCCTCGTGGGCAGGGTGCCTGCTGGGCAGGATTCCTGGCGCAGATGTGGTCATGCAGTGGGGTTCGATTTTATCACCATTAGGCTGGTTTGGTCTTGGAAAAGCTCAGTTGATACTGCATGTTTGGCTTTGAGGATGGAAAACATGGTTATTTCAACATCTCTCCCTTTATCAGGAGGCCTGAGTGAAGCAGGAATGAGGGGCTTTCAGAAGAGCTGATGTCTCTTCCCATCTTTGTTCCTCTTTCTCATTACTCAACTGACAGCCACAGTTCCCCAAAGGAGAGATGTTAGAACGATTGAGTTTCTCTACCTAGATGTGTTGCTGTGTTGCTGGCGAGGGGAGCGCCGGGCAGAGCAGTTGGGTGAGGAGGGAGGGTCCTCTGTGCCATAACAGCCCAGAGGCCTAATCTGCAAAATCAAAAAGCTGAACTCTCACAAAGGAAGCTGAGGTCAACAGCATCTCCAGGTTTATCAAATACTGATTACTAATAGCTAATACTTTATTGACCTTTTACTAGATGCTAGATACTAATGTAATCATGGTAATTATCATAGTCATTTAAACCTCTCAGCAACCCCGATATATATATATTTTATGAATGACAAAAGAAAGGTGAAAGAAAGTTAACACACTTCTCATTTAGAAAAAAAATGTGTAACTTGATGCCATCCTGTCTAATTTTCAGGAATCAAGAATACTATACTTTGAAAATGGAGCTACCACTACTAAAAACATAAAGAAATTGACCAATAATACTGGTGAGGCTGTGGGGGAAAAGGAATACTTCTCCACTGTTGGTGAAAGTTAGTTTAGTACAATCACTATGGAAATCAACATGGAGCTTGCTCAAAAAACTAAACTAGAGGGTCCATTTGACCCAGTGGTGCCTCTTCTAAGTGTCTTCCCATAAGTTAAAAGCAAACTGCAGTGATACATGCATAATGGTGTTTATAGCAGCACAATTTATAATAGCTAAATCTTGGAAACAGCCCATGTGCCCATCAACAGATGAATGTGGGGTACTATTCTGCCATAAAGAAGGACAGATTCTAGTCTTTTTAAGTAAATGATGTACCTTGAGACCACAACGTTAAGTGAAATAAATCAGACACATAAATTTAAATATTGCATTGTTTCTTTTATGTGAGAAACCAAAAATGTTGTGAATAAGGAGCAAAACAAAGGAGACAGCAAAAAGTAGGGAAAATGTGTTCATGGGAAGGGGAACAAGGGAAGGAAGGGAAAAGAGATTTTAAAAAAAGAGAGAATGGGGCCTGGCATGGTCTTGCACACCTGTAATCTTAGCACATGGGAGGCTGAGGCAGGAGGATCGTCATGAGTTCAAGGCCAGCCTGGATTACCCAGTAAATTCAGTGCCAGCCTGAGCTACATAGTGAGTCCCTGTCTCCAAAAACACACACACACACACACACACACAGAGAGAGAGAGAGAGAGAGAGAGAGAGAGAGAGAGAGAGAGAGAGAATGGAAGGGAAAAATGGAAATAAGGCTTTTGTAGATGGGGAGAAGGAGAAGGGTTGAAAGCAGGAGGGAGAGGGGATTAAAAGAATTAAGACATATTGTGTAGTGGTAAAAATTCCCTGTGATGAATATGATTATTCTCTTTATAAAAAGAGAAAAAGGAAAACTTTTTAAAAGAACAATATTGGAACAACTAGTGAAATGTTAACAAGTTTGTTAATTAGGTAGTAACACTGTATTAATGTTAATTCCCAAGTTGATAATTATACTGTGATTATATAAGTGAGCATCTCACTTTTAGGAACTACTCAATAAAGTGTTGAAGGTAAAAATTTTAGAAAGAAGATACATGAGGTGTGATTTTTAAAAAAACACAGTGAATATTTAAATTTAAAAATATTTATTAAAGGCCAGGGATTTAGTCCAGTGCTTTAAGCGCCTGCCTGGCAAATGTGAGGTTGTGAATTTGATCCGTGCTTAAAAAAAAAATTATTAAAGTAACAGACAAATTGCTGTATGAAGGAGAAAAAAATCTCCTTCAAAATGCCCCATCATTCTGGCCATTTCCTGAAGTAGTTCTGAAAGTCCTCTTTTGTCAGTGTCTTTAATTATACAGTTGTGACTGCCACATCCTGAATTGATCTAAAATGTTTAACTTTCATGGTCATTTTGACTTTGGGGAAGAGGCAGACATCACATGCGGCCAGGTCTGGAGAATGAGATAGACGAGGACATGCATAATGCTTTCATGAACCTGATGCTCTATTGAACAGCACTTGGCAGTGGTATACTTTTAACAAAAATAAAAACTGCTTCAGAAAGTGGCAAGAATGATGGTTAAGGGTTTTTGAAGCAAGGGAGGTATTTTGAGAGGATACATGATAATGGGTCATGTACTGTAATAAATTTTTAAATTTAATACTCACCATATATTTTGACCACCCCTTGTATATGTAGCCAATAAACATTTGAAATATGCTCACCAGTTTTAAAAGTTTTTAAAAAGCTTATTAAAACATCTTTTTTCTTTTTCTTTATTTATGATTTGGGGACTGGACACAGGGCCTTCATCTGAGCTATACCTCAGGTCTCTTTTTAAGTACCTTAGGTACTTGCTAAGTCATTAAGTTGCCCCAGCTAAGCTTAAATTTGCAACCCTCCTGTGTCAGCCTTACAGAATACTGGGATTACTGGCACATGCCACTATGCCCTTAGTTTTCTTTTCTTTTCTTTTGTTTTTTAACTTGCAATTTCTCAGTGTTTGTGAGGATTCACAGCACCAGAAACGTTCACATCTTGCTAGTAATAATGTAGAGCAGTGTGACCAAATTGGAAAACAATTTGGCCATTCCTTATAAATTAACCTTGCATTTCCCCAGCAGCGCCACAATCATATCCACAGGTGTTTGCCTTCATTGCTGTGTGGCTTTGGTGTGCCCACATGGAGACTTGTGTGTGAATGTCTTTGTCACCTCTTCCTAACAGACTGACCAGAAGTGATCCTACTGCCCACACCCTGTGGCATGCATAAATAATTATGCATATTCATTTACTTGACTCGGCGACAAAAAGGAGTCAGCTCCTGACATCTGCAACAAGAAGGAGCTCGTAAGTGTGCAGAGTGCAGAGTGGTGGCTCAAAAGGCCGGAGCATGTGAGTCTCTGACACAGTGCCCTAGAAAGGCAAATTGTTAGGATCAAAAACTGAGCAGCAATCACCAGCAATCAACCGCAAGAGGGGCTTTCCTATAAAAGGGAAGGGAACCTTATAGGGAGATAGAAACGTTCTAGATACTGTGTCACAACCGTCCACGTTTATCAAAACTTACTGTAAAAGTGTACATTGTGCACCTGAAAAGACTGAATTTTGTTCTTTGAAAAATAGTCATCCCTGGGTATCTGCAGGGAACTGGCTGTAGGACCTTCTGCAGATACCAAATCTGCAGATGCTCAAGTCCTTTAAATAAAAGGACACAGTATGTTACGTATAACCTACACACGATCTCTTGTGTAATTTGCATCATCTCTTAGATTGTTTATCATACCTAATACACTGTGAATGCTATGTAATAGTTGTACTGTATCAGCTTTTATTATTGTATTTTTCTGAGTATTTTTGCGTATTTTCAAGCTATAGTTGTTTGAACTTAACTTATAGTTGCTTAATATGTATTGTTGTTTTGAGGGTTAATTAAGAAACATTTTAAAACATCCTTTCCACAAAAGAAAGTTACAAGCCTAGATGACTTTGTTGCCAAACTGTATCAAATATTTAAGAAAGAATAATGCTTATCCACAAAGAACAAAAACTCTTTCAAAGAATAGAAACAGATGAAAGCCTTTCTCATTTTCTCAGACCAATGCATACGTGATCCCAAAACCACAAATCAGTATAAAAAAGGAAATTTATAGACCAATGTCACTCATATATTGTGAAACGATTCTGTATAAAATACTAGCAAACCAAAAGCAGCAATGTATTTTTTAAAACCATACATCAAGTGCAAGTAGATTTGTTCCAAGAATACAAGATTAACTTAACATTTGAAAATCAATCATTATGGTTCACCACATTGACAGGTAAAGAAAAATCATGCAGTTATCTCCATATTTGCAAAAAACACACTTGATAAATTCTCTCTCTCTCTCTCTCTCTCTCTCTCTCTGTCTCTTTCTGTGGTACTGGAAATCAAGTCCAGCGGCACTGTATCACTGACCTAAGTCTCCAGCCTTGTTGCCCTGGTTGGGCTCAAACTTGTGATCCTTCTGCCTCAGCCTCTCTCAGTGTTGGAATTACAGGCATGCACAACCATACTCAGCTCCATTAATAATTAAAAAAACCCTCTTAATAAACCAACAAATAAAGGCAAAATTCTTGGTCTTATAAGGGTACTTTATAAAAACCTATAGCAGATCCAATGGAATATTAAAATTTTACATATGAGGTCAGTGAAGAACGGCTGCCCTCACTCCTTTTATTTAAAATTTTATTTAAAATAATTCTGTTAGGATAGGAAAACAAAAATTATAACTGTCTTTTCTTTCAAATAATATGGCTGGGTATGTAAGTGAATTACACAGGTCTACATATTATTGCAATAAATTGCCAGATACAAGATAAATACAGAAAATACAATTACTTCCTCATGGCAGCAATAATATGGTGTAAACCTGAAAGGTAGATACTGAACATGATAGCACATAAAAGCAAGTGGTACAGATGTTCAATGCAATGAAATAATATTGAGAGAAACTACAGCAGGCTAAACAAATGGGGAATGGACAATTGTGGGCTGAAAACGTGGAGAAGGGAGATAGAGGACTGAGACTTGGCAGCGATATTATGCTTTGGTGATAGGATTAAACTTGATTGAAAAGAGTCTGTGAAACCCCAAAGCCCCCCCCCCAACCTCTTTGGGGGTACACTGCAGAGTATTCAGCAAGCTGGTTCAGACTCCCAGAGGACATCACCTACTGCTGAGATAAGAAGCGTGATGTTTGAGGCTCACCTGCAATGTGACAAGACTTCTCACAGAGCCAGGCCGGGGGTTACTGCCAGAATAAAGCCAGAAGACTGGATGACATGGTTTTATTTAGAGAATTTACTTATTGCCACTGCAGAGTCACAAGGGAACAGCATTGTCAATAACTCAGCTGTGTCAATTAGATATGCAAATTAGATATGCAAATGAAGAAAGATGAAACAACCTCCCTCCTGCAATCTACCATGTGCAGAAATAGATCCCAAATAAGTGACAGACTGAAGTGTGACAAGTGTGACAATAAAGCATCATAAATGCATTATAAGACTGTCTTGGTGACCTTGATGCAAGAAAGAACTTTTATAGGCAGGACACAAACAGCACTAGCCCTATGTTGGTAAATGACACTGTACTGTAACAAATGGTGCAGGTGCTGGGCAGGGTGGTGCGTGCCTCCAAACCTAGCACTCAGGAAGCTGAGGCAGGAAGATTGCCACAAGTTTAAGTAAGGCCAACCTGGACTACATAGCAAGGCCCTATCTCAAACAATAACAAAATAAAATCTTAAAATATACATGGCATCAGGTTGAATGTGAGCTGAGTGCAGGGAGTCACTCTTACCCCTCATACCCACAGAGGAGACTGGTACCCCACCCTTCTCTGTGGGGTGTGCAACTCAGTCTGCAGTGAACTCGGAGTAAGACAATCAAGACCTCAAGGACAGATGAAGCAGGGAGAAGAGGAGAGGACTTCAGACACACATGTCCCCAGGCTGACTCTGTTCTCCCAGGCCTTCTGGAAGCTTCTCCCACAGCTCTGCACCTGGGTCTCTGAGGTAGCAAATGTTTTTTGAACAGCTGGGGAAACACAAGGGGTAAAGGTCATCAGGATAAAACTGGCATCACACTCGATGACAGCCATTGAAATCACATAGCACACAGTGGCAGGCAGGTCTCACTGATCCAGGGTTAGATGAATGAGGTCACTGTCTGAGTGACATCTGAACATGACAGTATGCACAGATGTCAGCAGGGAACCCCTGAAACTTTCCCTAAGGGCTGGCTGAAGAGGCCACATATGGATTACTGATGCTACCTTGCCAAGCAAAATTTCCAGGCAATTTTAATATTTTCCTGCCTCTTGTCCTATTTTCTTCTCTCTCAATAACCTCTGTCTCTTTTCCATTTAATTTCTGAATTTCTCCCCATTTTTGCTGAGCTCTTGATTCCTAATTCTTTCTACCTCCATGTGCATGACTCCTCAATCTCTTTCAGTCTCTTTTCGTCTTTCTCTGCCTTTCCCTTTGCCTAGATGTCTTTCCCTTCTATCTTTCATTTGTTCCTCTCTCTCTCCCTCCCTCCCTCCGTCTCTCTCTGTCTCTGTTTCTCTCTCTGTGGTTGTGTGGCTCCCCATTTTCTTCTCTCCCTCTCCTCCTCCACCTCTGCAGACACAGTAACCCATGAAACCACTCATAATCCCTGGGGCCTTTCTGACAGACATGGCAGCCAGGGACTTGAGGATAGGTGCTGGCATAACACAATGCTAGACCTGGGGTCCAGAACCCTGCAGCAACAAGAAACATATTGCTGTAAGCCACCCTGTGGTATAGCATGACGTTTAGATTTTGTGCATGGTGAGAGGCACCATGAGCTTATATAAGTTTTCTGGCTACTGAGCCACTGCACCCTGTGACCATAGGGACAAGAAAGGAAACAGAAAATGGAAGAAAGCAAGCTTTC
>PVJX010021326.1:0-32048 GCA_004027295.1 Dolichotis patagonum | reverse complement strand
TAATTTTCCTATCAACTTAATCTGAAGCCCTTTATAACTTACACTGTCTTATTATGACTGATCTTATTTGAATCTGGTTTGTTAGATTGCTACTTTGTATTGACTGATTTTATTTAAATCTGTTATGATGGATAGCATCAAGTCTAAGTGTATAGGCAACTACACTAAAGATGACAAGATTCACTAAGATACCCACTCTGGTTTGATTATTACTTGCTTTTGAAGTCTTAAAATATCTCCAATGCTTCATTTTTCTTAATGTTGTTATACACTGCTGAGACACCATGGTAACCATTGTAGATCACCTTGTGTTGTGGTTTTATGTGACTTTTCTGCCTCATGCTTTTCTAGGAATTGTTTTGTTGTATCTTTCTTTGTTTTGTTTTTCCTGCTAATACAGAAATGGTAGATATACAAGTAGAGACTCATGCAGGTGTAGAGCTTATAAACAGTTTACGAGAACCAACTATATAACACATGTTGAAATGAACAACTACTTTTTTAGAAAAAGAGTCACTGCAATACCCAGTGCTGATTCCACAATGTCATGATGTGAAGTCCAGCAAAACTATCACTTTTCATTCAAAGTGATCTTAGCTTGCTTTGCCCTGTTTAAGTTCAACACATATTAAGGTATAGACAGCTGTTTTGAAGAGCATGAGAGACACTATGACAGCCATTCTTGGCTTCCCTAATGTCTGGTCTTGAAGACTTGAAATGCCCTCCTCATCCTGCTCAGATCAATTCCATACAAGATTGTTTCATGTGAATTCCTTGTATGTGACAATATGGACAACTATTTGGAAGAAAACAAGAGTCAATATGATAGAGAGTGACTATCACCAATTGTCTAGTTTTGAAATTTTTGTCTCTTACATTGCTTTCTTGTGATCCGCTTTGCTCTGTTTTGTTGTGTTTAATTTTACCCTATTGATATAATTGCATGTATATTTGAGTGGGTAAGATGGATGATCATATTGCTGTTTTTGTCAGATTGTGGAGCAGAACTGTTAACAGTCTCACTGTTTGAATGTCTACTTTACATGTTTTAACTTTGGAAATTGAACAACTATTTCCAAGAACTCAGTATGTAATTTGTCAAGAAATAATTTTTTTAGGTTTTTTAGCTGTTGTTCTTTTCCTTTTTTCCTTGGAATACTGTATTGTTGCTACCCTTTATTCTATTTTGTTTTGTTTTGTTTTTTTCTCTTTAAATAAAATTATATAAAAAGACAAAAAAAGAAATGTTTTCTACATTGACATAAAAATTAATATGCGAGCTGGTGTTTTAATAATAATTCCAGAAGTCAGAACACAGAACACATTGGTCCATATGTAGGATTCAGAAAATACCCATAAACTTATGATTTTATACTGGCTGTTGTTGTGTAACAAATTACCACAAAATTTACTTGGACAATAAGCACTTCTTGTGTCAAATTTTCTTTGGGCTAGAATTCAGTAGCCTGATTAGTTGGCTATTTCTGGTTGAAGATCTCTTATTAGGCTGAAAAGATCTGGGCTCTTGAGTAGAACTGGAAGGTAGTCTGGAAAATGGGTCCCACATATGAATGTTGTCAAAGAGTTTGTTTGTTACTGGGTGTTAGCCAGTTTGTCTGGTTCCTTGCCACATAAACCTCTCGACAGCACTATCTCATCATTCTCACAATGTAACAGCTGACTTAACGAAAGAAAGAGATCTGAGAGAGTTCAATAATAAAATGACATTTCCTCAAAATGTGAGAATGCATAAAATGTGAAAAGCCTGGCACAAAATAGTCCATGAAATGCAAACTCACTTGTCAGCAATATGAGAGCCTAAATTAAAAGATTCAACCTCAACTGGGAATGCATATGTTTGGTAAGTGAGAATTTTGGCTCTTCTATTTATGTCCACAAAAACCATTAAAGTGTCCTACATACTGATTTCGTGGTTATAATGATTTTAGCAAGGAGCTAGTTTCACCAATACAGAATTTTCAGACAATGAGGATGAACTCTGCGTGTTTCTCAGTCTTGGAATGAAATGCTTGCATGTGCCATTAACTGAGAATTCTGGATCCTGGTTAAAAACATATATGTAATTTTTTTTTTTAGGTCTGACCATGACCAATTACAAAGGCTTTACTTATCATTCTCAGTGGAAAAAGCCTGCCTTCTACCTAGCAAAGTTTATGCACAGCCAGTGCACTGAGGTCTCTAAAAAGAATTGCAGTTAGAGACTCATCCACCCTCTAGTTTGTCAGGTTCATCACTGCCTGCACTCACAGCCCTAGCACCTCTGTATTCAGTGCCTTTAGTAGCATTCTTCTCAAGAATTCTGCATAAGGGAAGAGAAACCTGGAGGATACTTTTCCCCACTCTGTCTCAGTTCTCAGTACTTTTCCACTCCTAGCCTTTCCCTCTTGTCCTTCCTAACCCCAATGTTCATAAGTCTCTGGGATGTGAGCAGCATTGAGAGGACTCACATAACTGCACTGATCTACCTGACTTTAACCCAGTGTGTTGATGCATGGTAGGAAGTAGAACAGGAAGGCTCTAATGGGTTTTAGATTTCAGCTTAAACAACTTCAGTAAGAGATGAAAGCCTTGATTGTTTCTTTCATTGTTTAAACGAGTGCTCTATGGGCTTGCAACTCAGCTGTCTCTCTAGCTTAGCTGCACTATTCAAATTATCTCTCAATTAATATTTCAGAAGAGATTTTAGGAATTATTTTCTATATACCATTACAAAGTTACAGATGGGGGGGAGCCTAGATTAATATATGGAATGGAGGATTTAACCTGGAAGTTTGGCTTTTCTAAAATTGAAATCTGCATTTTTAGACTGAATCCAAAGTTAACATAGTAAAGAACTTTAACTATGACCCGATTACTTTCTCATTTATGTATCTTGGTTTTTTTTCCTGAATATCCTGAAAACCTGAACAGTTATATCTGTGATTTTATATATTTGAAAGTAAACTTCATAATGGCGTTCCTGAAACACAAACATGCTTTATTTGTTCACAGACTAGAAAGCAGGCTAATGTTTCAGAATTAATGAGTGAATAGAAGAGTGGTAGGAGATGAATTGGAAGACTTAGTACCATATTCATCAGGAGATTACACACATCAGAGTATTCAGTCAGTCATTTGTTTATGTGACTTCCCCTGTAGAATGAACTGCTTGAAAGTAGAAACTACATTTCCTTTGTTCTTGACTTACCAATATTGTATGTTTTAAAATGGTATAAAGTTTTAAAAAATGGATGTATCAATTAAGATTAGTCTTTCCATAGAACTTTGTCAAAATGACATGATTCAAAAATAAAAGAATCGTGGGAAAATACATGCAACGTTGATATCACCAAAAATAGAGTAGATGCTTCTTATGAAATTTGAAATACGATTGCATATTTTCCATTTAAAATACATGAATGAAATAGTACTGATATTTGGAAAGAATTCTTTTATTTGTTATCTGAATTTCATTTAACTTTCAATTGCTTTGCAAAATCATATTACAGGATCTAAATTTTGTCAAAGTTCCTATGATACAAAATTAGTAAACCTTGAATTTCAGCAATATGTTACTAAATACTTTTCTCTCAATAGTTACTTGTACTTTATTGCTAATATAGTTGCAAATAAACACTAGCTACTACATGTGTAATATGTTTTAATAGAGAAATAGAGACGCAAAAGCTACATAATAATTCACAGAATATGTAAATTTTACTAACATGATACTAGCCTTTTAATATAATTACCCTTGATACAACTATTTGGAAACTGAGCATCAATCATTTTCACTTTCCTTTTATAGATTCTGGTAAGTAAATTTTGAAAACTAAAAGAGTAATAAAATTATACTGTCACTATATAAGGTAAACTCCAGAAAACCAAGAGTCCACATACTGCAGTAAATATGTAAAATAAAAATTATTCCATGAATATCATCTTTAACAATATAAAAGCCAAGAAACCTCTTAAAAACTAAAATAAAAAATAAAGGTGACCAAATAATAAACAGCAGCAAGACTTGCAAAAATCAGAAGCTCTGTGATAAGCGAAGCTGAAGGAGGAGGAAAACACTCAAATCTGGTTTCCACATGGTTTAGCTCAGAACGTGAGTGCAAAGTAAAAATGAATGGTGATTCCCAAGGGTCAGGAATGAAAGCAGCGCATGTGTTTGTGTACTTTATATAAAAGGGAAAACTGCTTAAAATGAGAATATATGGAATCACAGGCAGTGGCCAGTGGTTTGGTCAACTGGTTAGAGGTCTGGAAGGAAAAGAACTAGATCAGCTATGAGTAAGTCAGGGATAGATGTACATAGATACTCTCCAAGGAGTGAGAAGAAAGAGTAAAATTTTCAAATCATCTATTAATATCCACCATGAAACTAAACAAGTAGACAAAATCTCTCAGGCAGTCAACATTATCCAACATTTATCATGAGTCTCTCGGAACTGACACGACATGGGTGGAGTAGAGAGACAGGAAGAACAGCTTCAAATGGCTATAACATGGATGCAAGACACATCTAGCTCTTTCTGCCTCTGATAATTCAACCTGTTAGCAACGTAGACCAACAAAAAGCTCCTGATCTGGTACAGCTTGTCAAGGAGATTTGCTGGTCACGTAGAAATAATTTTCATAAAAATTAGTGGCCTTTCAGTCAGTGATATTCCTATGGGCCCAGTGATCTAGGGCATGACAGGATATCCCCTCCAAGATTAAGGACACATACTCCTGTCTGTCCACCAAGAAGTGCAATACCAAGCAAGCCTTTTTGAATTTTGGAATTGCAGTACATCCTACTTGGGCTTATTAGTTACCCTCTATTCAAATGAGTAATCCAAGAAATTGCTAGCTTTGAGTAGGGTTTAAATGAGAAAAACATCTATAGTTGATCTAGGTACAATACAGACTCAGGATTTTGGAGAGAAGCTATGCCATCGCCTACAGATAACTGCTCTTTTTGGTTACTAGCCTTACATAGCTTTTGTGTTACTATGGAGCTTTACTCCTGTCCTTAATAGAAGCACACATTTAACCATGAGTCAACACGTTGCTATGTGATTAGGGATGTTCATTATACTTTACTTATTTTCCTTTCTACAAGTCACAAAGTGGAGCATTCACAGCAGCTGACCACTGTCACACGGAGGCAGTATGTATGAGACCCTCTTCAGTAAGTCATAGCAATAAATGACAGAGGTTACTACGTCCCGTATTCATGCACATACTTCCACCCTCTCCACCTATGACTGTGGGCTATGACTAAGGACTGCCAAAAATTAAATAGGGCCTGGCGGCATATCCAGTACTATATTCTCATCAAAGTGTCCATGAGGGACAGTAATGATGGAAAAATGTCTTAGTGGTTATACTTTTAATTAATACTTTTAATTTTTATAGGACTTTTAAACTCACAGAGTGAGTGGAGACAGTTTAGAGAGTTCTCATATGCTCCTCTCTTTCAAATCCTTACCACTTTCATAACAGTTTTTATCCTTAATATGGTTTCTAGTCAATAAATTTGTTACAATTAGTCTTAGTGCATTTCCATTAGCAAAAGTTCATGGTTTATATTAAGGTTAACTCTTTGCCTCATGCATTTCCAAGGCTTTGACACACGTATAGTGTTTTATGTTTACTACCACGGTATTTTACAGAAGAGTTTCACTGTCCTAAAAGACTCCTGAGTTCGACCTGTTCAGTCCTTCATCTTGGACCCTTGACAATCACTAGCATTTTACTGACTGTACAGTATTACCTCTCCCAGTTCTCATGTTTTTGGGAATCATATGAATGTAGCCTTTCAGGCTGGCTTCCTTTACCAAACTCAGTGTGTCAAGAGTTGAGCTGGAAGGGACTGAGGTGCCACATATTGATATGGCCCTGTAAGACAACAAGCTAAAGTTTCTCTAGCCAGTAGGCCTGTAATCTCTTATTGAAATGTATAACCAGGAGGTTAAGCAGGAAAAAAATGCCAGATTTTTCAGTGCTGACTGAAGGTGAAATATAAGAATGCAGATGAGAGAATCATCTCATCGCAGAGGCAGCCCTGAGCAAAGGGCTCTTGCTATTTTATGGACATGCTGGGGATGATTGGGAGAAACAAAAGAATTAGGAGTAAAAAAGTACTGAAGACTGAATCAAAATGGAGAAGTAACTTCAAGGTCCCACAGTAGGGTGGAGTAGGAAGGCAGGAGAACATCTGCTAGGCAGAGAGCAGCTTTCCCCTGAGAGTCCTGTGAAGAAGGGTTTTGTAGTTGCTCACGGCTGTCAACACTGAAAAGTAACACTTTGCATTTTGGCCTGGAGCTTAAATTTCCACCATGCCTTTTCTTGGATTGCTATGCCATTTCTGTTTATCACTGAGTACTATTCCAACACATGGACATACCAGTTTGCTTGTTGCCTTTTAGAGAACATCTTAGTTTCTTCCAACTTTTAGAAATTATGCATATCCTATTTTAAACATGAGCAGGTTTTTGTGTGGATGTAAGTTTTCGGCACATTTGAAAAAATACCAACAAAGATAATTGTAAATACTATGCTTAGCTTATAAGAAATTCCCAAAATTTCTTTTCCAAAGGAATACATTCTATATTGCCACAAACAATAAATGTGAGTGCCCATTTTCTTTTTTCTTTTTGTTTTTCTCTTTCTTTCTTTTGAGACAAGGTCTTATTGTGTAGTTTAGGCTGACCTTGAACTCACTATGTAGCCCAGGTTGGCCTTAGTTTCATGACAATCCTCCTGCCTCAGCCTCCTGTGTTCCTGTTTTCTTGACAGTGTTTGATATTGTCAGTGTTTTGAATGTTAGGCATTTAAAAAATGTGTAGTGGCCATTATTAGTAATTTGTACTTAATGAAAGGTTATATTGAGCACATTTTTATATGCTTATTTGCCATGTAGCTTTCTTTTCTGGTAAGCCATCTGTTAAAATATTTTGCCTTTTTTATTTAGTGTTATGTTTTATCTGTTCTTACTATGTCTTTATGTTTCCAGGCAGAGTTCAAAAGCATGTCCATTGTTGAATATTGTGTATGCAATTCTTAATTTTATCTATCAGTTTAAAATTAGCATGATCAAAGTCCCAGAAAAAGCATCCTGTAGCTGGTGAAAATCTGATTCTAAGAAGACTCTGAACAGATATCATAATAGTGAAAAAGAGCAAAGTCAAAGAACTGACTTGAAGATTTCAAACTATGTTAATCAAAATGCAGTGCCATTGATAAGCAAACAAAGAGATCAATAGAAAAGAATAGGAAGCCCAGAGATAGACCACATGAACACAGTCAACTAATCTTTGACCAAGGAACAAATGTAATTCAAAAGAGAAAGAGCAGTCTTTTTCAATAAGTGATACTGAAACATAAATATATACATTTTTAAAACAATTATCTTGACCCAGATCTTAAAACTTTCATAAAAATTAACTCAAATCAGTTCACAGTATGAAAGCCAAAGAATTTGAATATATTTGTACCCATGTGGATTCTTATAAAAAATCAATTTAAACAGAAGATGATAAGGTGAATATAATTATTTTATGGATACCAAGAGTTCTTTTTCCATCTAGTCTGCCCTTGCCCAAGAACTCATGACAAAATGGTCATGTTGACAAACCATCTTTTGTCAACATGGTTGAAGTTTAACATGGGCTCAGTGACACAGATTTATACTCTTGAAGATTAACCTGACTTTAACCACTACTATGTGTCCAGTACATCAAAAGTGTCACCCAGTTCTGAGTCCCCAGTAATGCCCCAGTCTCAGGAAACAGTAAAACACACCACTCCTCGTGTGTCAGTTTGAGTGTATAGGACCAGTTTCATCAAGAAACATTCAAGCTCCGGACTTGGTGATGCACTCCTGTAATCCCAGCACTAGGGAGGGTTTCAGTCGGTGATTGCAAGGAAAATAATTTACAGGACACATAATTTATAGAATTATTGGTAAGAGTTGCCCAAAGAGTCAGACATGAGAAGTGTAAGAAATCTGTCCACACACTAAAGATCCCCCAAAACTCAGCTGAGGGCCCAGGTCCCACGGCAACATCCTGCATAAGTCCAGCTGGAGACCCAGAGCCCATAACAATGTCCCATGCAAGTCTGTTTCATGGATCTGCACTGGGAAGGCCCAAAGGTCCACAGTAGAGGTTAAAAAGTCTGTGCCAGAGGGATGAGGGATCTGTGCCAGTAGGTTGAGGATTCTGTACTGGTGCCAGGAAGCAATGCTCAAAGTAATGATCAGGGCTCCCCAAGAAGTACCCCAGCCCTCCTCAGTGACAATGAGGTCCCAAGCTCCGCCAGTGATGAGAACAGACGAGTTCCTACCAGGAAGCTAGCGTGACAAGCTTCTCTGGAACATCGAACAGCACACCATCTTCCTCTCCAGAGCCAGGAAGTGGAAAAGACCAGAGCTCCTGCAAAGTGACCCACAGCCATTCTCAGCGATACCAACGTCCCAAGCTCCTCTGATGATGAGAACAGCCAAGTTCACATCAGGAAAGAAGCTTGACAAACTACTCCAGGAGAACCAACACAACAGGAGAATGAACACCACCACTTCTTTCTCTTCAGTTCTCCTTTTTATGTTGGCAACAATCCTCAGGTGGGCCATCCACACTCAGCATTATGCTGGTTCAATTCAGCTGCTGTTACAAATTGACCACCAGTTGTCAGTCCACCACTGGGAGGATGAGGCAGGAGGGTCGCTGAGAGTTTAAGGCCAGCCTGGGCTACATAGTGAGTTCAAGGTCACCCTGAACTACATGGCAAGACCCTGTCTCAAAAAACCAAAAAAACAAAACAAAGCAAAAAATTCAAGCTTTTGATCTCACTAGGGTAGATGTATATTCTGGATAATTATTTACTTTCTTTATCCATAATGTTGCTGCCCTGATTATTTATTTGTAAACTCATGATAAGACTTATTCATAGACCTTATTTACTTTCTTATTTTGTTCAAGTAGCATTAATTCTCATAGTAAAAATGCAACTGATACCCTGTAAAGTGAGACAGTGACTTCATAGTTATGCAATTTTTGGTCTTATGTTTACCATAATTCTTAAGGAGCATTTGAAGACGGACATTTGGAGGCAGTTATGGTGCCAAGTGGTAGATACTACCCTAAAGGCACAGAGAAATGTCCTCTAAGATATAGCATATCTTTTCAATGACATCATAGTTTCAAAGAGAGAAAGCCTCATCACAGGATATAGCAAACCTTCTACCAGGACACATTGCAGTGGTTTCCATAAAGTGGAAGGAGACGATGCTTCTTGGACAGTTAGTGCTCCTCATTCCAAAGAATATAGGTGGAAAAGGGCATTTATGTGTCTTTTGGAGTAGCTGATCCTGACTAACAAGAGGGTTGCTGGTCTCCAGGGAAGGTAAGGACAAAAATATTTGAGATCCCAGAGATCTTTTAGTTGTGATTGAAATCAATTGAAAGCTGCAACAGCCCAATTTAAAAAGAAACACTAATAGCCTAGATTCTATAGGGATGAAAATTTTGTCACTTCATCAAGCAAGGAGCTTGCTAAACCAGAAAGAGTAGATAGCATAGGTAGTAGAAATACCTATTTATAAATATCAGCTATATCCCTGTAATTGACTATGGGGAGTTGTGAGCATCTGTTTCGTTTATTTCCTTATGAAATAAGTACCCTTGTGCATATATTGACTGATTTCTTCTGCTTTACTACTCCCCCATAATTTGTGAAAAAATATATTAATGATAGTCAATTTTATATCTCAGTACCAAAATTATAATACAGTACATCAAATGAAGAATGTGACTTGTCAAAATAGAAATTAACGTCACCAATGATAAGTAAGGGAACTGTGAATCCTCTCAAGTCAGTTGTATATTTAGGCTGCAAGAAATACAATTACATTAACTTTGGGAAGGGCATGGCTGTTCTATTGTCTTTATTTGGAAATTAAATTAACTGTATTCAAAAGGAATATATGAATGGATGCCCAAAAGACAAGGAGTGATCTATGGGAACTGTGTATTGAGTCATCTCCTGGAAGCCAAAACTCTATTTCCCAGAATTTCTTTCTGTGCTTGTTCTGGCTTGATATAGACCACAAAGGACTACTCGCTTGAGTTTTGGGAGGCAAAATGAGACACAGAAGCCATACTAATTTTTATTACAGAGGTCGAGATGATGGGCTTTCCAATATGGTAGTGAGTGGGCAGCCTCAGCTCAGTCCTTGTGGGACAGGGGATGGCCCATAGATCCTCCAGCCTGCTCTCCAGAGTGTCCTGCTCAAAGTCCCTGATTCCTGGGGGACTCAGGTCTCATGCTGAAAGTTTTGAGAAAATTCAAGATGACTCGTCTTTCAGTTTATCTTCTCTAGTTTTCAGCCTACCCTTGTACTCTTTTACTTAGAATCTCATCTTTCCTTTCAGACTTCTCTTTAGGCTTGGCACAAAAGCAGAAACCATAACTTCATATAGACAGAGGAATCCATTCCTTCAATTGTATAAGGTCAAACTCCTGCATACAGGAAGTGGAATATCTGATGTCAGTCATGGCAGTTGTTACCCAGATCTGACCAAACGCTTGTCTTACACACTTGTCTTTGCAAAGACACAGTCTCCTTCTATGTCTCTCTCCCTGTCCATCATTGCCTCTGTTTCTGTTTCTCTCTGTCTCTCTTTATTGATGTGATATTGTATACAATAGTACTGGATTGGTGTTTCAACTTGGGTTCCTTGTGGTACTAGTACAGCAGGAAAACCACCAGAGTCCTCTTTTACAATTTACCTATGTTACCTATGAAATTTTCCATCATCTTCTTCCTTATATAAAATCCTTTAAATACTTTAGGCGCTTATTTCATATTTCTTTACATGTTTAAATCTGGTCTCCCAGAAATGTACCTTCCTTCCTGGTATCCTATAATAAGAAAACATTCTTAATTTGGATACAGTTTTGTCTTGTGGTTTTTCCTTGTGTGATCTTTAAGACATTTTTATCTCCCATCTTAAGATCACAAGAATATGCTCCTTTATGTATTTTATACTACTTTAAACATATTACCTCTGACATTAGCTTTTAAATAATTTTCTCCTTCTCTCCATGGCTTTAAGTTTCCACCTATCTCTGAATTTTCTGTTGTGCATTACTGGGCTGTCAGTGTCTCCTCCAGGACCACACTGGCCTCATCACAGTAACTCTGAGATAGGTAGTCTTAGCTGACAGGATAAGAAATATTTTTTTAGGAATATTATAGATTTTTAAAAATTTACATTACAGTTTGAAACGTGGCTATATTCTCGTGCTCTATTTTTTCTGCTATTAAAAGTACAACTAATTTTCAATTTGATGTTTTACTTCATGTATCTGATTTTATTAACACACATAAAGTATATATACAGATAGGATTCACTATGGCCTTACTATACATATATTCAGCATATAGTGAATATACTGGTCCTCCTTTTGTCTCGTCACACTGGGCAGCTCTCTCTTCCACCTGTGCACTTCATAGCCTCTCTTTCTCTGTTTCTCTCTCTCTTTCTTTCGTTTTCTTCCTTTCTTCATATCCTTCCTTCCTTCCTTCCTTTCTTCCTTCCTTCCTTCCTTCCTTCCTTCCTTCCTTCCTTCCTTCCTTCCTTCCTTCTGTTTTCTCCATATGAGAGACAACATGTAGTACTTGTCGTTCTGTGTATGGCTTGTGTTATCTAACATGATTTTCTTTAGTTTCATTAATTTTGCGGCACATGGCAGGATTTCACACTTCTTTGTGACTAAATAACGCTGTGAAATACTCTGGGGGTAACTAGGCTTATTTCATTTCTTACCTATTGTTAATAATGCCATAGTAAATGTGGACATGCAAGTATTTGTTTGCTATGCTAGCTGCATTTCCTCTAGATATACTATACCCAAGAATGGGGTAAGTAGATCATATAGTAGTTCTATGTTCTAATTTTGAGGAAACTGTCTCATTATCTAGACTGGCTGCACTAATTTGCATTCCCACCAACAATGAATAAAAATATGGCATTGGTGGTTCAGTGGTAGAATTCTCGCCTGACAACAATGAATAAATGCTCTATTTTCCTCTGCACCCCACAATTATTATTATTGATATTAACCTTTTTAAATGGGGTGAGATTGTATTTTACTGTAGTTTTCATTTCCATTCTCTTAATGGCTAATTATATTGATGGTTTTGCATATATTTATTGGCCATTTGTATTTGTTCTTTTGTGAATCATCTATTTCGATCGTTTGTTCAATTTTAGTTGGATTACTTCCCGAAACATGTAAATTTAAGTGTTCATGGACTGTTAATAGAGAAATACACACACACACTCATTCAGTGCAGTATTATTCAACCATAAAAAGAAAAGAAAATCTGCCATTATGATAACATAAGTAAATCTGTTAGAAATTATGCTAAGTAAACTGAGTCACACAAATAGTGTGTAATCTTGTATATAGCAACTTAAAACATTAAACTCATGGAAATAAAGAGAAAATAAAGAAATAAGCAAAGATTAAAATATCATTGTCAGGGCCTGTGAACTGGGATAAATGGGGCGATGCTGGCCAAGGGTGCAAGCTTTCAGTTATTAGATGAATATGCTTTAAAAATCTAATGCAAAGTACGTAACCTCATGATACACTGGATATGGGCTGTGATACATCATTTATTTACATTTTATCTCTAGTACATAATGTAGTATACAATCATGACATTCAGTGTGGGGAGTTGGTACATATATAGAGCTCATCTTAATTCATTTTACTTATTATATCCTAAGTGTTAGGACCACATGCACAAAAATAATAATTAGATGAGGTGATGTATTAGTTTGAATGAAGTATTAGTTACTTTATATATCAAATTACCCAAATATGCACTTTAAATATATAATTATTTGTATTACTTTAATAAAACTAGAAAAAAAATCTCAGTGTAATGATTCTAACATTTTTGTCTGCCACAACAGATACTAGTTCTGATGATTTGACTGTCTCTTCAAACTGTAAATTTCACCATATTAGCATGCCTTGTGTTTTTGGTTTAGGAGACAAATATGGTATATTGGGTCCAAAGAAATGAGATGTATGGTCTTTTCTGCTTTACTGCAACATTTTCTGTATATTTGTCTCACAGTTAAATTGCTTTACTGTTTGCTAAAACTACAGATTAGCAGAAGGTAAAGGTCCCTCTGGTGTTCTTTTTATCTCCTATGTTATTTTGTATGTCTTTGGAGATATTGAAATATACTAGGCAACATGGGTTTTATTACCTTTTATAATGCAGGAGTCCCAAAGAAGTTAGGGTGAGAGATGTAAGAACAGTAAGAATTCTATCGTTCTATTGTCAATGGTCCATCTTTTAGTAAGCCTGACTGGTTTTCTTGAGTTCTTTTCAGTATATCTTTAGTTCTTTTCATTCCAGAGGACACAAGGCGTCTAGAGCTGTCTGAGTTTGGGCATTTCCCTCTCCCCACACCAGGTTGGCTCCATTAAAATCTTGCAATTAGTCTCTCATAAGTTTCTCTCAAGGGAGAGCCTTGTTAATCACAGATCACTTCCAGACTCATGGATGGCTGCGTAGTCCCTCCCCAGTCCAAAAGCACAGATATTTTTCTTCTATTTCAATTGTAAATACTTAATCACCTATTAGTCAGCTTTCCTATTGCTGAGACGATACCCAACATCTACACATTAAAGGAAGCGCGGTTTAATTTAACTCATGATTCCAGTAGATTCAGTCCATGGTTGGCTAGCTCCAAGGCAGACACATCATGTTGGAAGTGTGTGACAGAGCAAGGCTGCTTAGCTCATGGTAGCAGGGAGCAGCACCAGAGAGAAAAAGATGAGGAACCAGACATAGACACTAAGGTCATGCCTTCATGACCCACCAAGACACAGGCAGCCTTGGGCACCACCAACCCTCAAGGAGGATACAAACAACAATCAACTTGGCACTTTACAGTAACCCACAGGCTCCTGGACGTAAAACCCACACAGCTCTGGTTATCCCTCCAGACAAGGCCATCCCCTGGTGTTTTAACTCTTAAGTTAGTCCTCAGACCCCAGCAATTGGGCACCTAGAGATCACAATTTCCTACCCAGATAGAAGTTCCCAGTTTTGGCTTTGGCTCCATTAAGTCGAAGAGTTTTGTATCCACCTGTCTTCTGCTTAACTGTTGGGTAGCAGTTTGCTTTATAACTTAAATTCCCTGACAAAAAAGTCATTGATTGTCAAGTTCTTTTGTTCGGTTGTGTTTGTATGACTCTGGGTGTGTGTGTGCAAGTGTGTGTGTGCATGTGTGTGTGTGTGTGTGTGTGTGCAGTGGAGAGACGATTCGGCAGGCTCCTTACATGCCATGTCAGATTTTACCAACTTGTCATAAAGTTAAATATATTCGCTAATGCAGATATTTTCTGTGATATTTAATATTTCATGCCAACAAACTTTTAAAACTGTTTTCTGCCTCACTTCATTCAGCTCTGTGAATAGTGCTGTTGCTTACCAACAATCAGGTCAATGGAACTGAGTCAAAAAAGGGGAAAAGTATAATATATCTGCAAAGTACAGGTCAAACTCTCAAGGTTGTAGAGAATTGCTGACTTTGTTGCTATTTTCTTGAATTTTACCAAAAATTACATAGATGATGTTAAGTAACCGAATGTCAAAAATGACTATTTTTTAAGATTTAAAATGTGACTCATACAAATACAGCATAATAAATCACAAATGATTTAATTCATGGAAAAAATTATCAATGTCATATGTGAAGAACACATAAAAAATAGAGATTATATAGTCTGATATACAGACAAACTGGAGTTATTTTGCTAAATTAGATCACTTTCAATCATAAAAGCATTCTGAGTTATCTTTTTGTCAGCAGAGAAATTATCTGCATCTCTATCTTGTTTTTTTTTAAGAAACCTGAATTAGCAAGTAACTTCTAAAAACCTGGACCCCAATAAAAGGAAAGGCACTTAGAAAATTAAATAATTTCTAGGAAGGCTTGTTACACAATGCTCTATTATTACACTTAAAACACAACCATTCTTTGCCTTATTTCCAAATTTTGGGTAATTTCTTTCTATAATACAAAATTCTTTAATAGTTTTATAAATTGACCACATTAATTTTTTTTATTTTTCCCCATTCTTGGGCATTTGTATTTTTAAGTGTTTAATTCAAGTTTAGACCATAATAATCTTCAAACAGTCAGTAAGGCTACTAGCTTGTCCTGTGTGCAATTTGACGACAAGATGGTTTTTGAAAAGCTGGTTCTCTAATCTTTTTGAGATATTTGTGGGTTAAAAATCTTGAATCTCTCATCAGTTTTTATGCACTAACTCAGGATTAAAAAAATGGGATTTGGATTCAGATATCTGTTTGCTTAGTAGGTCCAGAGATTACCAGTAAAAACAATTATAGTACGAAGATCGTTTTGTCTTGCAACTCAAGGGTTGAGCCCTGCATAGATTTTGCACTCATAAGGGTAAAGTTTCATTTCACTTCAGCCAGTTAATTTATCTTCTCAGAAAACTATCTTATGGGAAACTACGTAATTAATTTACCCTCATATTTTATCTTTACTATAAAGTGTATTAAAACTGTATTTGCATATTTAATATTTATCCCTAATAGGTTGAAAATGCAATGGTTATTTTTTTCCACGTTTGCTAAAGGAGGGATCATATTCTCTTACACAACACTGAAGAGATGATGTGATGGACATGGTGTTGACAGTGGTTGATGTCAGGAGAGTACTCACCATTCACCAGTGTTTTCGCTTTCCCTATCTCATTTAATTTCACTACTCTGAACAATCCTGGTAGGTGAATTAGGAAAAGAGATGACCCTCTGCATAAAGCATAACACTGATGTTTACAGAGAAAGTGACTTTACTACCTTAGTGGTCAACTCCAGATCCACTAAGCAGATCCAGGTTTCTCTGAATTTCAATTTCATCTTTTCCCACCACATCATACTGTTTAAAGACACTTTGTAAACTGAAAGTTGCTATCCAAATGTGGAGAATTATCATTACCACAATTATTTCTGTTTCTCTTATTTTTATATCTACACAGCAGAATATTTTTACTCACCCAGTGGATGGACAGGAGTTAAACAAGACATATTTGTTTGGGCGGAATCTTATGAGAATGAAAGTGAAGCTTCTTTCCTAATTCACTAAAGTAAACTGTGCACTCCAATTTATGAAACCATTACTGAAAATACAAGCTCCGATTTGCCTGAAATGCTGCTGCTTCCTCGTCAACTTCGTGGAAGGGTCCAGTGATTCCAGCATGTGCCTCAGCAATCCGCCCTCTAGAGAGAACCTTGTATGAAACAGGTTGCTTCCACCAGACAGAATAACCCTCCTTATACAGTTTAGGGTAGATTCTATAATTTGTGAGTAACATAATGGGTTATGTAAAGGACCAATGTGAGCAATGCTTGACTATAAGCAAAACAAAACCAGGAAACAAATATAAAGCAAAGCCATTCTGATTTGCAATCAGCATAGTAATCACTGCCATCTTCAACTGCAGGAACAACTTTGACTCTTAAAATGAGTCTCTAACTTGTTCTCAAAACACAATGTTCTCTATCCCATCTTTAGCTTGCCATTTACTCCTGGGTTTACCATAGGCAACCAGCTGTTCTGTACTATAGGAATCAAGGCCAGAACTCAGTTGGAAAAAAAGACAAAATCCTACAAAGAATAAGTGAGAATCAGACTGTCAAGAAGACTTCAGAGAGTTGTTGTGAATCAATAAAATGGATAATTTTGAATGAACAAGTGCAATTTAAGCTTCCTATTCTTAAGATTGTATTTAAATGGTATTTAGTTTGCATTGTCAATGTTTGAGTGTCTAGCCACTTTTTATGTTTTGATTTTGTAACTTTAACAACTATTGTTAAGATGATAATATGTAATGTATCAACTAGTGATTTTATGATGTTAATTTTTTTGAGTTCTGTATTATTCTACTTTTTTCTATTTTGTTTTTTAAATTTTCTTTTCTTTCTTTAAATAAATGGTATTTAATAGCAATTAAAAAGAATTTACATTCAGAAAAGCTAGTTGGTATTTGATTTAGAGAAATAGGAAAATCTCTTTTTTTCAGAATAAAAACAAATTTCTGATTTTTCAATGTTATGGTGTGCAGTGACCACAAAGAAGTTATAATGAGCAAGCATTTTTTACTCCCTCATTATGCAATGTTGATCATCTTTCAGCCCCATTAATACTTAACTTTTCATTGTGACATGGACAATTTTGAGCCTATGGTGAAAACTTTGATTTGGGGCAACCTGCTCAGGACTCCTTCTGTCTCTGTTCAGACAGAAGCTTTCTTTCTCTCAATAAATATATTCTACTCTTAAAAAAAGAGAAAACTTTGATTTTTAATCTTGGGAGCAAATGCATAAACACACAAACTTATACAACCAGTTTATGAGACCCTAAAATCATATCCTTTGAGTCCAGCTGAAAAATCTTTGCTTGCCCTGTAATATTGCTTTATCCTTTACCTGCCAAGCTGCAATTCGGCTTTTAAGACTTAAGTGGAAAAAGCATGCCTCGGTAGCTTTTTCTATCTCTATCGTTCTGTGCAAACTGACATTTATTATTCCTCCATTTTGCTTATATCTCTATTACAACCATATATTCCTTTTCATTACCTTTCTACATTCCTTCAGCATTTATTATGTAGGCATCATAGAAACTAAAACTAAAATGAATAAAATAATTCCTTCCTTTAAGGAACTTTCATCTAACTGATGGAATTCATACAAATACTGTGATCCAGTGAGCTAAAAGCCAATGCACAGTTCAATAAAAGTAATGAGTGGACAATAGAAAGTGTATTTGACATTTCTTATAAGTGCAGCTAATATTATCTATAGATAATTTTTCAATTTACTAAAATTTTTTCAATTATTCTTCTTCATTTAATATTCCTGACTCTGTGAGTTGAATTAGGAGTAACAATTATATTTGAGGCTCATGGAATTAATGCCAAAAAGCAAAAACAAAATAGAAAACCTCAATTAGTAATGAGCTAAATTGGAGTCCAAAGCAAGGTCTTGGATTTCAAAGACAATATTTTTCCCATGCAATGTTATTTTTCGTAGACTGTATTGAGTTGGTATAAATCGTGTATCTTCTTCCTTCTAAGTTAAAAGGCTTTTGAATCAAGATACACATCTTTTTAGTTTAGTATTTTTATCCACTCTTACAAAAATACAATCTATGTAACTGATGCTCGGTAATATTTTCACTGATTCTTCAAGTTGAATTTACCCAATGTACTTGCTTCAGTCTCCAACTGGGAAATTACAGACATGAGCTAAGTTTATGAAATCTTTAACACAGGCAATTTACACACACTTGTCATTTCATTCCCATACTAACCATGAAAACTAGAGACCGCTTTCACTGTAGTTGGGGAAATACCCACTCTATATCCAGGTAAATAATGTCCAATGGCACATTTATAAATGGCTGTGCTACACAATCTATTCCAGTCGCACACCATGTAATGGATCTTTGGTATGTCTTTAATGATTAATTATGTTGATTCATGTTTTGAGGAATGTAAATATTAGCTAACGAATGAACCATAATTGAGATTAATGGTCCATAATTGAGATTAAATTTATCTGTCTTTCAGCAAATATAATATTTAACGTCACTATGTTCCAGAAATTCTTCAAAGTAATACGAATACAGCAATAAGTAAAATGACTTATTTGATTTCCCATTGGACTTTTCATTCTAAGAAAGACAGCAAGTAATGAGCAAACTATGAGTAAATGTGTACGTCATGTGGTTGTAATATATGCAGTGCCATGGAGATGAGAGTGGGGCGTACACCGAGGCAGTGTAGGAAAGGCGAGTTGACAATCCATGCAGATAGGAAATAGAGAGGTCGAGATTTTGTGAAGGGAAGGGGAACAACAAGATGGAAGGAGGGGCAGAGAGGGAAAGAAGATTTGAAAAAAAAGAATTAATATATGTTATATGCATGTATCAACTCTCTACAAGGAATGCGATCATAGCATACTGGTGAAAAAAAAAGAAAAGAGAAAAATGGACAGAAACCAAAAACAAATAATAAATGTCACAGGTCCATCTAGAGAAAAGTCTCCCAGGCAGAGCGAATGAGAATGACACCCTATGAAGAGAAAACGCCAGTGTTGCTAGAGCAAAAGGAAAGTACCAGGTGAGATGAACCAAAGACAGACACGAGAAATGCCCAAGAATCACAGAGACCACTTGGGGGGCTTTGATATTTTGTTTATGCTATTTAACCTTCTTTGATTTTTCAGAAATTGAATCATAGTAATCTGCTTTTATCCGGAGTCAAGTGTAATATAAATTAGAGGAATCACTTTCACGAGTTGAATATTTTCCTTATTATGTAGCACAAAGCAAGGATAGAAAGAGGTACTACATACAAGCATTGAGCTGAGCTTTTTCTGTTAAACAACAGAAATTTACTTTTCACAGTTCTGGAAGCTGCAAGTCCAAGATCAGGATGTGACACAGGTTGTGGGGAGGACTTTCTCCTTGGCTTGCAGGGTGTCACCTCCATGTTCCATCCTTACGTGGCACAAAAAGAAAAGTTTCTAGTGTTTCTTCACATAGAGACACCACACTTATCAAGAGAGCACTGCTATTCTGACCTCATTTAATCTCATTATTTCTCACAGGAAATCTCAGCATATGGTTATGTCAGGAACCAATCTTTCGATAAATGAATTTTGAAAGTAGACCATTTAATTCACGGTAATCTACGCAGTATAGTTCACAAGAACACTCAGAGGGAACATGCTGCTTGGGATTCTATTAAGTCTTACATTTGGTTATTTAGGGTAGCTATGATAAATCGTCAAATTCTAGATATATATTAAGGAAAATCTTTCTAGAGATTTCTGATCAGTATTGGAGGAAGATAGAAAAGTATTAGGGGAAATACCACTTTCCTATTAATCCTATTTCCCTTGCAAAGACCGTTTGTAGATACAGTAATACAGTGATGGCTTCTTGTCTAATGGTATGTTCTAGTAAACGGGACACGCTCAGCCCAGGCTGGAAATTAAATGTGTTGGATGTGAATGTTTAATACTCACACAGTGGTTCCTTAGGTTAGAACTTTATACATAAGTATTCAAAAAGATTTGCCTTTGGTGGAATATAAACATATTTTTTAACCAAATTTCTCAGCAGATTCCAGAGGAAATAAGCCTAAACTAATGACAGTGGTAATCAGTTTATGAGAATGTCTATCAGTGGTTTTACTATTTTTTCTGATCAGTTCCCACTTTCTGTCAGTGCTTCATGAGGTCATTTTCCAAATATTTGGATATTATTTGCAACAAATCCTTGTCTCAAAGTCAGATTTTAGTGGAGTCTAAACTTAGACAACTTTCTATAAAATGATACTTTTTCTACTGTTTTCATAAACATGTATGGAAATGTAGGACATTATGTCAAGGGAAAGAGATCAGGTACAAAAGACTTAAACCACAAGTTATTATTCATTTTTTGAATGTTAAAAATGATCCTGTGGAAATAGAGTACAATAGTGGTCATTAGAAGTTAAAGAGTGTCAGAGGAAAGGGGTATAGAAGTTGATAACTGGTATCAAGGTAGAGTTAGGAGGAATTATTTTTACTGGCCTGTAGGATAGTAGACAACTTTATTACATATAAAGCACTTTGCTATCTATTTCAATATCCCTTGGAGAGTTAGAAATTTCCCAACACATAGAAATTATAAATGTTAGAGGAGAAATACTACTCTTTTGATCATTATATATCATATAGAGGTATCAGATTATACCTTGCCACACCTTATGAATAACTTTACATATCAATTTAAAATAATTAAAATAAAACTTATAAAAGGGATACAGTGAAGAAAAATATGAAATGATTAATAATTATTAGCTTTTGGTGGATCATAGATCTATTTTCTGTTTTTTCCATATCTTTAGATCTTCAAATACTCTTAAAATTTTCACTAAATGCAGTAAGTATGAAAATAATTGTAGGCTACAGAAAAATAAAAGAGAGCAAAATGATGTCTGTCTAATGTGAAAAACATATTGTCCAGTTTACTTTTTAGTCCAGTATTTCCCACACATGTCATTTTTATTTTGAGTAATTATGAATAAGATCAATGTATATGTAAATTGTTTTTCCAAATAGAGCAACATATATAAACAAATACCAAAAGATTGTGCAATACACATCATACAGTGGGGTTTAAATTTATATTTAACAAATATCTTTTTGCGATTTTCATTTATCCTCACTTTCAGACTTAGACTATTTTTGCATATTACATGTGCTATCAATTTTTGTCATTGTCACTTTCTTTTGGATGATAAACTGGAACAAAACAACTAATACAAGTGCCACTTATCAACTGTACAATAAAAGGGATCTGAAAGGTAAAAAATGTAGCAATTATTTCTAACTGGAAATAGACAGACAGAAATCCACTAAAGAGGAAGCTTTTGTGCTTCCATTGGAAAATCAACAGACTTTTATAATACTGACTGGGGAGGAAATTCTGAGGAGATAAATTCTGATGCCATGGCGTGGTGCTGAGTGGAAAAAGACAGAAGTGTAGGTAGTCTGATAGGGTGTGGACCTGGGTATCTAAGTGACAGGAAGAAAAGGTGCACAGGGAGATGCAGCCATGTGTACTGTGTGTATAATATTGGAGCTCTCAGAAGACATCAATTTCAGTACCAATCCATCAAAGCGAGAATACTGTCTAAAAGAGGGCAAACACAATTCCAGGATATGAGACAGTTGGAGTGATTCTTGAGATTGCTGGACTCACGTGCGATATCACTAGTGGGGTAGAGATGATAAAATGCCTGTCTGCACTTGTTTGCCAGATGAAATTAACCCTTCCTCTCCCTGCAGCAAGTGTGTAGGCCAGCAATCCCCAATCTTTGGGGCACCAGGAACTGATTTTACTATGGACAGAGTAAAGAGGATGGCTTCAGAATGATTCAAGGAAAATTAATTGTGCATTTCATTTCTTTTATTGCTACATAAAATAATTATCCAACTCACCATAATTCAAAATCAGTGGGAGGTCTGATTTTGGTTTCCTCCAACTGGATGGTCCCATGTTGGGGTTTATTGGGAGAAGGTAACACCCAAAATGTGTTGCTTATGTGCAGACTACACCATGATATTGTTTTGGTTGTTGTCACTGGAAAAGAAAAATGAACAAAACAAAACAAAACAAAAATAACACTGCTTCACTAAGACAAGATGTTGAAAATGGAAGCAAGCCTTTGATGCTTTTTTTAACAACCTTAGTCTATTGCATCTTGACTTTACGCCAGAACATGTAGAGTTATAGTAGTTGCAAACATTTTAAAGGTCACTGTCACTTGTGATGTTACGCTTAATCCCCTCCTAGCATGGACAAAGCTGATTCACCTGGTTTATTCACAAATAAATCACAAATCAACTCAGTTCAGGGACTGGGAAGTGATGCTTAAACTCCTTTGAAAATTGACATAAGTCATCAACAGCTAGAAGACACAAGACCTGCTTCAGTCTTTTACAAAATCTCTGCTGATGTTTGATTCATATCAAAAATCCCAGCGTTCACTCATCATCCCCATAATTTCGGGTTGACTTTGAACGTAGCCGCATTATCTGCTTCATTGTAAACAGTCATGCTCTCCTTAAGTGACAGGCTGAGTACATTGAACACCTTGAATATATTACACAGTAAATTTTGTTTCCCATTTGTGCTACTGCAATATGGTGCCAATTGTGGCTGTTTTATTAAAAGAAATCTCTGAAGTGGCTTTTATCACTCAAAATCTGCACTCAGTGGTCAGAAAGACATGTTTGTGCTGTGTGCAATTCTTCACAGAGCTGCAGGAACAGAAATGAGTCAAAGGAAGCTATTTTGGTGTGGTTGATAATTTTATTCACATTCTGCAAAATGTTAGGTATTCAGGTGACATGTTTTGGCTACCCAGCATTTCTCTATGGAAGACATGGTGCGTAGATTCACATTCAAAAGTGACCTATTTGACCCAACTGTTGAGGCAAAGATGCCATTCAGTCACGGAAGCTGTTCTGTCTGTGCATACAGCAACATAGTTTTCCCTTTGTATAATCATCCAGAGACTTGAAGAGTTTTGGCTCTGTGGATTGGTTGGAGCAGTGGTTGATTAACTGTGTCAACTCAAGAAGTTCAGAAGCTAAACTAAATAAGCTTAGCAACTCTACACCAGAGGGTATAGAGGACCCATCCTAGAGTAGCTGATCACTTAGAGGATATAAAAGGGAAATGAGGAAGGATGGATGGGATTCTTTGGAGGAGCGCCATTCTTTGGAGAAGCTCTATGTTGCTCAGCTTGAACATTATCTGTGGATTTCATCATCTTTTGGCAGACTTTTCAGTTTCTGCCTTGGATCCTTCATCCTTCTGGCATAGATTGTTCTGCCTTCCATCAAAGATCCATTGGCCATGGGACACTGCAGCAAACTCCAGACCTTGTATTAAATCCCTTAGCCCTGGGGTGCAGACATCCTTGGGGTGTTTGCACATCTGACTCTGTGGCTGACCATTGTAAGCCAATCTCGTAAGTTTTTCTACATTTGTATTTCTTGTGTTATATCTGTTTCTCTAGTAAAACCCTAAAATAGTTGGTGACCAAATTGCACATTATATAACCTCAAGTGCATCCTCCTAAAAATATATTGTATGAAATAAACACTGTTGTCTTGTCATGAACTTCAGTAGACTCATCACCCTGGATTAGATAGTGCTGTCACTCATTACACTTCTCTACCAACAGTGCCTCACTCTAGTTCTAATGCTAACCAAAAAAAGAAACATTTGCCACTTTTTGAAGAATAAAATCTCCTGAAAGTTCAAGACAACATTCTTTAGTATAAGGCAAGGTAAACTCTTCAGCAATAGTGAGGAATTTGGCTTTAGTAATGTGATTAGCTCCTAAGAATGATGCTGTAATCACAAACACAGTTCATGAAGTACTAAAATAAAATAATTGGTGGTCTACGGACTAAGATGTTGGATTCTGACTTAAAGCCTACCATAAGGTGAAGCTTGTCATTTGTTACTTACTGATAGAGTTTTGATTAACTTCAAGTGATTGATTTATGATGTCTCTGTGGAGTGAAAACTCTCTGCTAATATTAAACTGTATTCTCAGTGCTAGCATCACTACATCAGATCCACCTCATAGCATCAGGCACTAGGTTCTAATAAGGAGTGTGCAGATAGGATCCTTTACACATGCAGCTTACGGTACTTCTCATGCCCCCATGAGAACCTGATGTCATCACTGATCTGATAGAAAGTGAAACTCAGACAGTAATGTGAGCAATAGAGAGCAGCTATAAATACAGAGGAAGCTTCTCCCACTTTCCCACTGCTCATCTCCTACTGTGTGGCCCAATTCCTGTCAGGTCATGGATCAATAGCGGTTCATGGCCCAGAGTATGGGGACCCCTGGTCCAGGCCATAAATATGTCTTTAACCTATCGTAGTTAGTTGAATAATTTGTTAAAAGCCAATTGCAATGTTGTAATCCTTCCCTTTGCCTTATTCCTGTAAACTGTATGCATATATGTTTGTGAATGGACACATGCGTGCACATAGACATGCACATATATCATTGCCAAATTTTTTTGTTGATAATATTTAGATAGGATATGCTTCATATTATTACAAAAGTGGTGAAAGGATTTATTTAACAAAGAGGCAGAAAATACAAATCCTCTTTCATTTATCATTGTTAGAAAGCAATCTTCAGAAGATAGCCAAAATTTAGTTCATTCTCAGGAGGTATAATGTGGCATATCACTGTTAGGCAAATCCTTCTTAAGAGTCTTCAAAACTGACGGAATGCATAAAATTCACTTTGCAACTTAATATAACTGATAATATCTGTCATACAGAATTTGATCTCAGAAGCACATGATGCACAAGGTGGCCTTCCACTGATAAGAAAGAAACACAGTACAAAGCTGATACTCCAGCACTAAACAGCATAATTTACTAAAATCTGAGAGTGTTTCTGCAAAGTTTATGCAAATTCAATAATGAATTTTATTCAAAAAATGTCACAGCATGGAAGGGCAGATAAGTAATGAGTATGTTGATTGGAAGAGCTTTTGTAAACTCTGAGAGACATTTTTAGTGATTGGCAAATAATTGCTGACCTGCATCTTTTAACATTTCTAAATATATATTGCCCCAAATAGTATGAGGGAAAGTATTCTGATACCCCTAAATGGTACTGAAAACTCTTTAGCATCTACAGGGGATTAAGGCATAATTTGCTCTTACTTCATGTAACATTCAACAAAATGATGTATGGAGGAAAAGCATATCAATTAATGTATCACATGTAGTACTAACATAATTAGTTCTAGTTCCTAACTTAAAGTGGGGCATTGTTCTGAGACTAAGTTAAAATTTTACAAACTTTTTCAAATTCTCCATGGCCTAGTACAATGAAAATGCATTTCTTACTCTTTTGATAGCCTATTTCTGCAGCAGAAAGCTGGGGACTTTTTCTCCATAACTTTATTCCGAAGTGAGATTCACTCCATTTATTCTCTTTGCCATCCCATCAGGCCTTCTGTGCTTCAGGGGGTACTTTCCAATAAGGCAGGGGTTTTAGTCATATTTCCATTTCTGATATAAAATATCTGACACCTGCAAACCAGGAGAGTTTTATTTTGGTTCATAGCTTTAGAGATTTTAGTGCATGGCTGGTTGGCTCTGCGGCAGGAATATCACAGCAGAAAGATATGGCGGTTAAGTTGCTCAGGAATCAAAGTAAGCAAGGAAGCATCTGAGAGGAAAGGCCTAGGGATCACATATCTTACCAAGGCCACACCACCATGACCCACCTGGAAACAGAGAAATGTACTTTACTAATCTCCTAGGAATCTTTCAAGCCAATGAAGTTGAAATCAAGATTAACCATCACACCAAAAAAATGAAAGACTAGACGATACACAAAACATCTCATGACAGTAGTTTCAGTTGCATTAGGACAGATTTATTTGAATATATGACTTCTACATGTATTCTATTGGCCAGAATTTAGATCAAAGGCTCCATAAACTGCAGAGGAATTTGAGAAGCATAGGCTAGTTAGGAGCCAAGAAGAGAAAATGGCAAGGAATTTGATGAAACCAGTGCACCTTCTATATCTTCTTTTGTTTCTGGTTCAACATGACCACTTGATAGTACACTGAGATCTAGACTATTTCAGCTAAACAGGATTTATCCTGTTCTGTTCAAAACACCATAATAAGTTGTAGCTACTCATCTCTAAGGATAATTCCAAAAATCGAGAAAAGTTCCTCTCGAGGATACCTACCAGATTTGTGTGAGCATTGAAAAGCACAGTGTATTAGACAAAGAGTTGAAAAGACAGAAAATTCTTCCCAGAGAAAATAAGAGGGCTTGAAAATCCAACATCTGAAAGAAATATTAGACTTAAAATGTGGGATTCTAATTTTAAAATTATAAACAACTGATAAAAGTTCAGTTTAGGAAGGTCTAACTTAACCTGTAAAATAGATAGATAGATAGATAGATAGATAGATAGATAGATAGATAGATAGATATAGATAGATAGATAGAGGTTGAACTATTAATTTGGGCATACAAAGTTCTCCATTTTTTTTTGGTTTTGTTTTTGTATCGGGGATCGAACTCATGACCTGAGGCTTACCAGGCAAGTGCTTGAACCACTGAGCTAAATCCGTGGCCCCAGAATTCTCCATCTTTGCAGGTGGAAATTTGTTATAAGCTTTTAGGGGCCTTTGATGAAGTCTGAGAGTAAAATAAAAATTGAGCTGATTTCTTAAGTTCCTTTTAGTTTATCTCTGTGAATCTTGACCACAGCAGCTCTCCGTGGAGATTGCCCCTGTCTTCAAACTGAAAAAATATTTAAATGCTTTATCCTCATCTCAAACCATTTACTTAACATCATCATAAAAAGTTCTAATTTTATTTTAAATGTTTTAAAGTTATTTTAAAATGTCAGCCAAACCATTGTCCTTTCTTTAATTTTATACTTGGAATCACAGACGGTTGGATTTAGCTTGTAATAAAGAGTGGCCTCCTGGTTCATTTTAAGCAGCAATTCATCTGTGGACAGGCTGGCAGCATTCTGCAGCTGTATATTAGAGTCCCCAGCATTATTGCAGAATGTGGAGACTCCAGACTGTGCTGGCAGCACCCCGAGAATCACTTATTACAGTGAAGTTGTCTTTGATCCAGGGCCTGTGTCCAGAAATCTTTCTAGAAGTTTCAGTTTTCAAGGTTTGATTCCACATCCTAAAATTTTACAGTTTGGAAAGCATGGATAAACATGCTTTTGTTTCCTTCTAAGGTGACTGCATTATCGAAATTGGATATTGATTCCTTTCACTCAGATTTGTAATCACAATCACTCTGGGATGCTAGAACCTGATTTAAAGGCTAAGTCTATAATTCTACATGTTTTCTCATGAGTTGTCTCATGTGGATTTGGTCTGTAGTTCATATCTTGGGAAATGAACTATGAAGAATGTGCTGTCATCTGTGCCATTTGTAAATAAGCTGTTGTGAGATAAATGACTTCGCAGAAGGCAAACTGGGGTGAGTTGGACTTTATTCAGGTACTAAAAATTCTTAAACTCAGACTTTCTAATTAATATGAAATATTTTTAGTTCACTTTGCGCAACCAATGTCCTCAAAAGCAGAAAAAAACTGAGTTATAGGAACAGAAATTGTTGAAGATTAAACATCATTAGTAGTGACTAGTGTTTTCATTAGGAAGCAAAGTACAGTGCCATCAACTAGTAAGGCACAGAGGGTGCTAGGTTTTCAACTGTAATGGTGATGGAGTTGTGAAATTTTCCTGAACTTTGTAACAAGCACAAAATCATTGGTATAAGAGACTGTGCGGGAAAGATACCTGTCACTAACTATGGTGGTATGCCCTCCAATAACACACACTGTGAAGTAATTTATGTATTTATCTACTGGCAACATATCACAATTAGTGCATTACTGTGTCATACAATGTCTTAGAAGCCTTTTTCACATGCAAAACTAAATTCACTTATTAATGTGAATTTGATAATGTGTGGTAGTACATTTCTGTGCAGTACTATTTTCCTAATCTGTAAAATGCCTGGCACTTGTATAGTACGTTATACGATAATCACATTTGAGTCTTCCTTTTGGGAACACTGTCTCCCAAGACATTTTATGCATCCTGTCAAAAATGTTAAGCAATGACATTTAATATTTATCCTGGAAAGTGATACTTCCACTTCTGCTTTTCTTTTTATTGGAGAATTTATTATAGCAATACTGAACAGTTGACTGTCATCAAACATCTTGTAAAACCATTGATGTGAAAGCTAGAGGACACAGAAAAGAAGGTTCAATGAGACTGTGAAAGACAGACTGAGATAACATCTGTAAAATTTCCAACATCCCTAGTAAAGAAATTATACCCAGTTAATATATATTTTAGAGCTCTATTCATTAGTTTTATAAAAATGTGTCTTGAAGATATCAAAAACCTCAGCCCAAAGTCTGATCATAAGTCATCCCAATCAATTAGCAGCTTGAAGGATATGACACGTTTTGGGGCATTGAAAGTTCCAAATAGTATTTATAACACTTACAAAGATGGGTTTTAAAGGTAAACAATTGAATTTACTTCCAAATATCAAGATAAGGTAGGTCACAGATTCAGGGATGTCTGAGCTGAAAGACCTAGATGTAAAGATAGATGCCAACTTTTCAGTTTTTAATTATAGACAAGATCTTTCTTATCATTTGCCAAATCTATAAAAATTAAGTGGTTTCCAAATTCTATGCTAAATGCATTACCATGTTGATAAACATACACAAGGACTCTTACGTTTATATTATATTCATATTATTTATATTTAAATTTAATTTGTGTGCCTCAAAATCATTTCAATGTACTTTTGATGTATACTTAAATTTTATTACAAAATAGGCTTATCTAGCATTTGTTATGGAAATTTCAAAACATTGAAAGTAAATAGAACTATATAAGAATCCTATGTGTTCACAATTCAGCTTTATGAATATCTGAGATAACCTTGGCTCATTCTAGCCCACTTTCTCTGTAGCCCATTTCAAGTGGTGTCTTTTTACCCATAGGAATATTTTGAAGCAAGACATTTTAAAAAGGTAATTTCCTCAGTTATTCGAATTATTTGAGTTATCCTTTGAGTCAAGGACATATGACTGTGGAAACTATATCTGGACCCCAGTCCCTTCTCTCTGGCATTTTTCCACTGCTCTGCTTTTTGGCCACCATAAACTGAGCAGATTTGTTCCCACAAGCCCTTTTGCTCATCCTACCTCAGAACCACTGGGCCCTGCACTAAGCCTCTGAAACTGTGAACTAAATTAAATCTCTCCTCCTTTAATTTGCATCAGGTGTTCTGTCCTTGTGATAGGGAAGCTAACCAGTATGTGTGCATATATAAAATAAATTGAGTTTTTAATTTTTGGTGATAATATGTATTTTTTAAATTTTATTTTAAAGAGAATAAAACAAAAGAGGTCAGTACAGAGCAGATCATAACAGAACAACATAGGCAACACAGTATTTTACATTAAAACAACCAGACATTAACAGTAGCTATCACAATATCTCTTTCTCTGCTATAGTTGAGCATAGTTTCAAATACAATAATATCAAACATAACAAAATAGTATAAAACCATTCAAAGAGTGAAAGAATTACAGGGCTTTCTGAACCAAATAACACAAAAATGATCAATGGGTACTATAATATCTCATTTTCGATAGAAAAATTTTGTTTAAACTATCATACATATTCAAATCCCAATAAGACACAATGTGATAGATAGAACCAATGGTAGTAGAAGAATAGAAGCATGGTAGGACTCTAAGAAGGATGATATTAAATCAGCAATAGCTGTCATAATTTTTGTTTTCTTCAAAACAGCTGTTCAGATCATGCATGATATAGTAAAACAAAACAGAATAAAACCATTCCATCTGATGAATGAAAACATTGAAAGGCTTCAAAGCTATGAGATGTTGACCCATGCTTACCATAAAATTTTATATAGTCTTATCAACTCTCATACTAGGGAGACTATATGGTATTTACACATGTGAGTTTGGTTTATTTTGCTTGTGAGAATGGTCTCAAGTTGTGTCCATTTATTTATAAATATCTCAATATGATCATTCTTTATAGCTGAGTAGTACTCCATTGTATAAAAATGCCACAACTTTTTTTATCCATTCCTCAGTTGATGGGCACTTAGGTTGTTTCAAAGATCTGGCTATTACAAATTGTGCTGCTATAAACATGGGTGCACATATATCACTGTGGTATGATGCTTTAAGTTCTTCTGGGAATGTGCCCAGAAGTGGAATAGCTGGGTCAAATGGGACTTCCAAACCCAGCTTTTTGAGGAATCTCCAGACTGACCTCCACAGTGGTTGCACCAGTCTACACTCCCACCAACAGTGTAGAAGAGTTCCTTTTTGCCCACAGCCTCTCCAACACTTTTTGGTAGTGTTTTCTATCCTGGCCATTCTTTCTGGAGTGAGATGGAATCTCAGTGTGGTTTTAATTTGCATTTCTCTCATGACTAATGATGATGAACATTTCTTCATGTATTTATTTGCCATTCATATTTCTTCATCTGAGAAATGTGTATTCATTTCAGATGCCCATTTTTGGACTGGGTCTTTGAATTTCGAGGGTCTGATTTTTTTTTAATTCTTTATAAGTTCTACACAGAAGTCCTTTGTGTGAGGAACTGTCCATGAAGATTTTTTCCCAATTTGTGGGTTTTCTTTTCATTCTGCTGGAAATAAGATGTGGTCCCAGTTATTGATTCTGGGAAGTATTTCCCGTGTACTTTGGTTCTTGTTCATGAATTCTCTTCCTACCCCTATATATTTGAGATTTTTACCTACTTTGTCTTCCAGCAGCTTTAGTGTTTCTGTTTTAATATTTAGATCTTTGATCCATTTAGATTTTCATTTAGGGTATGGTGATAGACATGGGTCTAGTTTTATCCTTCTGCATATGGATAGCCCATTTTTCCAGCACCATTTGTTAAAGAGACTGTCATTCTTCCAACAAGCATGTTTGGCCTCTTTATCAAAGATAAGGTCATTGAGTGAGTTTGTGGTTGTGGTTGTATCTTCCAATCTATTCCACTGATCTTAAGGTCTGTTTTTATTACAGTACCATATTGACTTTATTACTGTAGCCTTGTAGTATAATTTCAAGTTGGGGATTGTGATGCCTACTGCATTGCCTTTGTTGCTTAGAATTGCCTTTGTATTCTAGATCTCTTCTGGTTCCAGATGAATTTTAGGAGTAATTTCTCTAGATCTATGAAGTATGATAGAGGTATTTTGATTGGGATTGTGTTGAATCTGTATATTAATTTTGGGAGAATGGCCATTTTCACAATGTTTGTTCTTCCTATACATGAACAGGGGATGTCTTTCCATTTTCTGAGGTCCTCTTTGATTTCCTTTTTCAGGATATTATAATTTTCACTGTATAGCTCTTTTACTTCTTTTGTGAGATTAATTCCTAAGTATTTCAGTTTTTTGGATGCTAGTGTAAAGGGTGTAGCTTCTTTTATTTCTCTCTCAGTACTTTTGTTGTTAGTGCATAGAAATGCAATTGATTTTTGAGTGTTGACTTTTTATCCAGCTACATTTCTGAATTTATTTATTATATCTAAGAGTCTTTCAATATAGTTTTGGGGGTCTTCTATGTAAAGTATCATGTCATCTGCAAATAATGATATTTTAACTTCCTCTTTTCCTATCTTTACTCCTTTTATTTCTCTTTCCTGTCTTATTGCTCTGGCTAGTATTTCCAGTACTATGTTGAATAGCAGTGGTGATAATGGACATCCTTGTCTTGTGCCTGATTTTAAGGTAAAGGCTTTCAG
>PVJX010021325.1:0-32038 GCA_004027295.1 Dolichotis patagonum | reverse complement strand
TTGGGGGCTGGGAGTGTTTTCTTATTTCTCCCTTTCATCATGTTTTTGGTTCCTTCCATACAAGTGTACAGTGTAATACCCAGACCCTTTTCTTGTTGTTTAAGGCTCCTCTAGAGGGCGCAGGCTAGGAGCTTTAGCCCTCTTCAATAGGTTATCAGAGATTAGAGTTCACCCAGGGGCAGTGTGCGCTAGCTCCTCCCTTCTGGGCCAGTCAACCTTTGCAGGCCTTCACTGCATCAGTGTACACTGATCTCAGGGAAGTAACTGGGTTCCCGCCAGGGGCATGGCCTAGTCCAAGCAGATTCCACCAATCCGCTCAGTGAGGGGAGTAACCAGCTGAAGCCACTTCCTTATGGAGTTAGGGCTGTCCTGCCCAAATCCAACATGTCGTCCAGTTGGTGTCCCCTTTCCCGTGGGAGGGTCTTATACCCATCACTCACTGTGTCTCCGAGAACTGCTGGACTGCCCGACCTCCGACTTCAGCATGGCTGCGGTGGGAATTCACGGTGCCTCTGGGTGGGTCGTGTGCAGAGCCGGTCCCGGCGAGCTGCATGCAGGGCTGTTCAGCTCCTCGCTCCGGCGGCTCAAGCCAGTCGCTTCAGCTCGGATTGCTTGTTCAGGTCGGGCAGAATTCAGGCATCTCGAGGTGGTGCCTTGAGGTGGTGCCGTGCTCGCTGATCTTATCTTCACTAATAGTAGCCCCAGGACCTCTTATTCGAGCGGGTTTTTGCGCTTTAGTTTCTTTCTGGGTTGTGCGAGTCTATCTCTCTCTGTTTGGGTCTCTCCAGGGTGTTTTATTCTGGCATTTGAGCTGTCTCTCTCAGAGAGGGTCTCTCTGCTGCTACCTACCAGTCCGCCATCTTGTCTCTTCTCTCTTTTTTTAGTTTTTGAAACAAGGTCTTGCTAAATTGCCCAGGCTGGTTCCAGCTTGTCATTCTCTGCCCTCATTTTAAGAGTTTGGTGATCCATGTTGATTTACCCAGGCAAGTCCTATGTACTCTAGTGAAATTCAGAAACCTCAGAACAAGATTTCCTCATTCTTCCTTTTTGGAATGATCATTCTATTGTACTTTTAGATTTTTAAAGAGTATTTCTAATAGGTTGAGACTAAAAAAGCCAGCCTGTTCCACATGGCCTGTGTTGCAGAGTTCTGACAGGTGACATCAAGAGTGAGGACTCTTATGTTTAAAGAAGGAACTTGGGAATGGAAAACATGGTCAGTACTTGTCAGCTTGCCACCTTACCCCTTAGCTACCTTACCCCTTAGCTTTTGGAAATAGTAGAGAACATTGTGGTTGTCACAGATTTACCAAGGGGAGTCCACAGGTGTCACGATGGCCCTCATTGAGAACAGGATTCCAGGTGCATCCCATCCCATCATCCTTTGTTCACTGGAAGGACAAGCCCAACCATACAGGCAGCTCCCCACCAAGATGATGCCCCTCATACAGCCACATCTACTGCCACCCCAGGAGAGTACTGCTGCCTAACTTAGAGGACAACATATGGGTTCCTGTGCTGTCTGTGAGGAAATGTTCACAGATTGCACAGAGCGGCTGTGTCATCTTCCTTCTCTTTGTTACCATCGGTATATAAAGTACTGTACAAAGGTCCAGTTCAGTCAAGCTGCAGAATGAGCTGCTTCCTGTCTCCACTGTCATAGTGAGTCTTGTGCTTGTGCTGTGTTTCAGGTCAGTACAGACTCTACTTCTGCCATTGTGGTTACTGCAAGTCAGGAAAGTTAGTTGCTTGGACCTAGCAGAGCTGCTTCCATATATATACACACTCTTGCCATTTAATATAAGCATACATACTTGGCCAAAGAGCAGGTTCTGTAGATGTGGCTTTGTAGTTTCCACCTTATATTCAGTACTGACACTGCATAGAAAAATATCCCTAGAAGTTATTTTTCTTTGGATCAAAATTTTAGCTTCTTTAGCTTTTTCCTAAACATTGCTAAGGAACTGTTTTTGCACTGCTGCATTCAGAATGTCTAAATTTGAAATTATAATTTTCTTTCCCAGAACTACCCCTGTTTTTATTTTGTCTGTTTGGATATTGTTCTCTCAGGCTGGAAATATGAGCATCATCTTTCATTTGTTCTTCATCTACAATATCAATGCCGATAGGTTCCTTCTTCAGAAGACTCATTAGCCCCTGCCTGGTGTTTTGTTTTGTTTTGGTTTTGTTTTCCTTTTCAAAATTTTTTACTCCTGCCACTCCTCTTCTCCAGCCCTTACCATTTCTTTATAATCTTCCCTTTAGTCTCACGTCTCCAAGCCTTTGACCCTTCAGGGTAAAACCACCTAATTAGAAAAAAGACTATTTTCAAACATAATGTCTGAGGGAAAGTTAGGAGGTACATTAGTATTAACTTTTGATATCATCTATTATGAAACAGTAAAATTTTTATTTTTTTCTCTTAAACCAACTAATCCCAAAGATTGACTTACATGTTGCTTCAACAGTATTTACTAAGTACAAGCTCTATTCTCTTAGTATCTGTTGTCCTTACCTTCTCATTACCCTTTGACGACTCATCGCTTCTATTTATGTTTTCTCTAGTTGTTCATCTCCAATCTCAGTCTCACAGGTTCCCTCCTACTGCTTACAAACTAACTCTTAATTCATTTTAAGCCCCATAAACCACACACGTCCCACACCTGATCGTTGTTAAAGGAGAGACTCAGTTCTGTCTCCTGTAGGAACCACCACACTTCTGGCCTGTCTTAATGAGTCCTTGTGGCTGTAGTGGTTCCTATAATCCCAGAACTCTGGGAGGCTGAGGCAAGAGGACTGCAAGTTTAAGCCTACCCTAGGTGAGTTGGCAGGGCCTTGTCTCAAATTAAAAATTAAAAAGGGTATAGGAGTTGAGGATATAGCTCAGTGCAAAGGCCCTTGCTTCAGTCTTCAGTGCTGTGACTGCATAGATGAATGGACAGATGGATGAACAGATGGACAGGCAGACATACAGAATGAGGAAGGGTAAGAAATTGACCATTTGGTTACCTTTTTAAAAAATAAACTTTAGAAAGTATGGAAAGAGTTTTCACCTTGCTTTCTATTCTTTGCTAATTATATCTATTTGGAGTCAAGTGGCTATCCTTAAAAAGTAGCAGCAAGTTTTTAAACCCAATAGGGTTCTATGCAGTTTAGTTGCAAATTTAGGCAACAAGTTGTTGAACAATGTAAGGATTATGTTGTAATTGTTTGTTTTCTAAGCCATCTGTGACTAGCAATTTTTTGGAAAGAACTAATTAAGATAAATTGTCATTTTCATATGTACTTGAAATAGCCCACCGAATACTATTTTTGTTGTAACAATTTTCATATATAGGTATTCCTCACTTAACAACCTGCTTATTTAATGACTGGACTTAAAACTGAGGTATTGTATTCAGACCAAAGAGACCTGTCTTTTTGTTATTGTTCTTACAGTTCTGTACATCTTGTTTATAGAGGCTCAATGTCTTTTTTGTACAATACACTTTGTTTTATACAGTTAGATAATTTTTGCTTTTATTGTATAGTGCTGTAGTTTTATGTTCTTTTATACATTACAGTGCCACATGTAAGAGTTAGCAAATAAAACCAGTCATCAAGTTGGAGTTTCCTTTGACCATTTCTTTGTTCTAAATATTGTAATGTACATACTGTTAGTAACCAGTTCATTTAACAACCCAATCATTGTTGGTAAACGAGAGAAAATATTAACATATTTTCACAATACAAGTAACTGTTTTAAAAAAATCATTCAGTGACTGCTAGGGTGACCAGACTCCCCAGGGTGGGGGAGTGGGGTGGTGGCTGAGAGGATGAGGGATCTGATTGCCCAGCAAGGGTGGGAGGTTCTAGATAAACCAACTGTGCAGAGTTCTTTCACTAAAATTGGATCTTACAAGGAAGACTAAAAGGCTATCTAAAGTTTGGCCCAGCAGAGAGTGTCACTACCTATCCTGTTGTTCACCAGAGATTCAAGAGTGATAAAATAGCTATCAAAGTAAGGATTTTCAGCTGGGGTGGTGGCGCACCTCCTGCAAATTTGAGGCCAGCCTGAACTATATACTCTGTCTCAACCCAAAACAAACACAAAGTAAGGGCTTTCATGCGAATGGTTCATATACCTCTGACAGTCATGGAGCACAGCATGAAAACAGCTCTTCACAAGGTGGAATAACATTTTTAAAAACAACTTAGCTTACCTGCATGTTACTTTCAAGTATTTGTCCAGTACTGGAGATGGGGCCTTGTGGTGCTTGGACATATTCTAACAATTTACCTTAGGCTTTTCAAATTATTATGTGTTTTGTTTACATAATATTGAAGGCATGGACTCCCTTGGGAAGTTTAAATTGACCTAGCGCCCCCCCCAAAGAGTGTGTGTGTGTGTGTGTGTGTGTGTGTGTATGTGTGTGTGTGTGTGTGTGCACATGCGCGCGCGTACCCGCAAATGCATTAGGGATCAAACCCAGCTCCTCCCCCAGGAAGCATCCATTCTTCTACTGTGCCATACCAAAGCCAAACATCCTTTTTATGTTTTTCTTCCTCTTGAGTTTACTATTTTGAAAATGTTTGTTTAAAACAACATATTTTCTCTTTAGAAAAAAAAGTAGGGACTCATAGCCAGTCAGCATTTGTGAACAGCTCTGGTACAGTGATCCTACCGGGAGTATTTATACTTCAGGTGACATTAGATGTTTGTCATTTTAATCTGCCTGCACACCTCTGCTAAGCGTGCTGTATCCTTTCCATTGAGTATTTGGAGGTCCTGAAAACAACTAAACCTTGATAGATCTGTTATTCTTGCTACACCAAAACACAATACCCTTTGGTGTTAGGACAATGTCATTTACTTTGCATCCTCTGCAGTTGCTTTGCAGGTGGTTCTTGGGAGTTCGAACTCCTGGCCCACCCTTGAGTTAGAATACTGTCTCCATCAGGCTAATGTTAAATGCTTCGGAGTGATAAAACAGATCCTGCAGCACCACTGAGTCCCTTATGTAATGGCAGTGGTTTGAATGTATTCCTCAAATACTCACAGGATGGAAACTGTGTCTCCATAGCCATTGGTTGACTGTGTTTGGAGGTGGTACCATGAGAGGTATTTAGGGTTGGCTGAGTCATGAGGGTGGACACTGCTGTGTCTCACAATGTCCCCGCTCTACTGTGCTGTGATAGAGCCTGAGGGCTTCTTCAGATGTAGAGCAGCTGCTGGCATGGTAAACCATGAAGTGAACAAAACTTGTTTTGTTTGTAAATCACTCAGTCTCAGGTATTTTGTTACAAAAACAGAAAACAGACTAGACACCCATAAACAACATTGTGGAATGTGATTCTTTTGAGGCAGGCAGACTATAAATAAGCAATCTTGACTGCTTATTACACTACCTCTGTTAAAAGTCATGGACTGCAGGACAGGTGAGTCAGCCAGCGTCTAAAGGTCAGTGCCAGGATTCTTTCCTGAAACCTCATGTTCTGCCACTCAGAAAGAGCTTATGCTGTCCTCTTTTCTGAAGTAATTTGTTCTGAGTAGTAAAAGAGAGTGCTTGCCTTATTTAGCTGTTCATATGACCAGAGTAATCTCGAGATTTAAGTCCCTTTCCAGCTCCTCATGTGGTCAGTTTTCTCCTACTGGAGGTTATGGGGTGAGCATGTTCATGGAGACAGCTGCCCAAGGTGCTGGGAAGCTTCCCTATCACCAGGTCTCTGTGGAAGGTGAGCCTAACCAGGAACTCTGTGCCACCTGGTTGCCAGGGGGAGGGCAGCAGACTTCTCGCAGGCTGCACAGCCAGTGTGTCTCCCACATTTTATCTGCAGTGCCTTCCTTGCAAGTGTGTTCTCTGCTATCTATATTGTCTGTGATTACAGATAATAATTATTTGGGTTTTTTTAACCTTGACCCGACTTCTTTCATCTTTTGCTAGTATTGGAAAAACACAAGGTATCAATACAAGAAAAGTCAATAAAAGGAAACAGAACAAATTCAGTGACTCCTTCACAGGTAAAATATAGTAAGTAGAGTGGAAAGAGGAAGGGAAAGATGTTAGGCTTCTTCTGGAAAAGAAAGTAACAGTCATGAGGTATGACAGCTGAGATAGGTTTTACTAATACAGGAAATCTCTGGAGCCAGACTTGGCTTTCATAAAAAACATCTTTTGTCTAGAATTTGCTTCCAATAATAGGGGGGGGGATGCAGTTTTGTGTACTCCATTGAGTTAATAATTAAAGCTACTTTTGTTTGTTTCAAACACATATTTTGGGGGTTTTATTTTGTTTTTTGAGATAGGATCTTGCTATGTAGTTCAGGCTGGCTTCAAGCTAGCAACAATCCTCCTGCCTCAGCCTCCCTAGTCCTGGTATTATAAGCATGTGCCACCACATCCAGCTAGAAAAATTTTTTAAAAAATAAAAATCTTTTCCCCAGGAATTTTGGAAAGCTAAAATCTAGTTCCTTATGAAATTCCAGTATCCCTAACACTTAATGATGTTGAACACAATAAAAATAGTTATTAGTTGATTTTTGTTATGAGCAGAAAATGTTTTTGTCAGAGCTGATTCTGCTATCTGTAGGTTATATTTTGCTGTTATTACCTAAGTTATATTGTATTTATTCAGGACATATATTTCATAAAGTAGATTCTAGTGAAATTTGTATTCAATTTTTGTTTCTGTCCAAGGGCATATTTAGTAAACTGCAGTCAATTTTGAAGAATCTGAAAAATAGTCCCTGAAAATCAGTAGGGAATGAGTTGTTTAAAGACAAAGTTTGTTTAAAAAAAGGAACACTGATTTTTAAAAAATTTTATTAAGGAAACCTTTGTGTCATCAAATAAAATACTTCTTATAATAGCTCTAGATAGTATTTTAGTTGAGGAGCCTCTGTTCTTAGCATAGGTCCTAGCCTGAGGTTGTTGCTGAATGTTGGCTTAATCCTCATTCCTGTCTGTGTTAAGTTGATCACTCCTGTTAGAATGTCTGTGCCAGTCGAGATGCCATCTGTAATTTTGCTTTAAAGCAGAGCTTGGCAGATACCTTTTTGGTAAAGGGCCAGGTAATAAAATCAATATTTTAGATTTTGAGTCTGCTTATGCTTTCTGTCACATAATGTTCTTCATTTTTATGTTCTATACAACTTCTTAAAACAGTAAAAATAGTTCTTAGCTCTTTTGTAGTAACCTTACAAAAACAGGCAGAGGGCTGTAGTTGGCTAACACTGACTAAACAACTCCATTTTATTAGATAAGAAATAAAAGGACCAAAATGTTAGGAATTGTTTTTTAAAAGGAAAATTATGACTGATATAAATTTAACTCATACATGAGTTATAAACTGATGTATCAGTTCCTTCAATCCTGTGTGGTCAAAGATTTTATTTAACTTAGTAATTAATGAAGGAGTATGATGTTAAAATGAGAATTGACCTCAAGGAAATTTATATTATCTCCTAGACAAAATTCATTTACATTGCATTGAGGTAATTTCCATTTCTGTGGAGTTGTAAAATAATCTAATCAAAAACAAAGATACAGACCTTTATAGAATCAGAAGCACAGTGACTAGGCTCACATTGTAATCCTAGCACTTGAGAGGATGAGGCAGGAGGATTGCCACAAATTTGAGGCCAGCCTGGACTATGGAATGAGACCCTGTCTCAAAAAACCAAAAAAAGAAAAAAAAGAAAAAAATCCCAGCAACCAATAGACAACACTCAGTGTTCTCTATTAAGAATGTTTAATTCTTACAATTTTAGTCTTTTATAAATTTTGCCGATAATTTCTTATTCCCCTTGGATCATTAATAATTTCCAAAAATTATTCATTATCAAAAAATTATTGGTCTCATTAGATTTGACCTGATTGTTGTTCTTCCTTCCTTCCTTCCTTCCTTCCTTCCTTCCCTCCCTCTCTCCCTCTTCCCCGTGTGTGTGTGTGTGTGTGTGTGTGTGTGGCCATGGATTGACCCTATGCCTGAGCTACATCCCCAGCCCTCTTTTGTTTTTTGTTTTGTTTTGAGATAGTTTTACTTTCAGTGCCACAAATTTGGATGGATGGATTAGATCTTCAAGTCTGTGGTGTTTGCTAAAATTTGCAAGAAACCGCCCTTCCTTAACACTGTCGAGCCAGGGCTAAGGCTGGTTCTTTTGGGAGGATTTTGAAGGGAGGAGTAGGCTCCATATATTGTCAACTGTTTGATTAAAGTGATTTCTCATTGGATTTACTAAGAACCATTGTCAGTGTGACATACATTCATGTATGACATTCCAGTTATAAATGAATATAGAATCCAGTTATATTCTGGTAAAAATGAGATTGATATTGATCATCTGCAAATAACTATTGCTGGGCTGGGGATTTAGCTCAGTGCCTTAAGCGCCTGCCTGGCAAGTGCAAGGTCGTGAGTTTGATCCTCGGCACCAAAAAAAAAAAAAAAAAAAAAAACTATTGCTATAAAGAATAAAGGAAAACTCAGGGGGTTTTTTTGAATGCTGAGGATTCACTGAAAATCAGATACTACTTTTTTACTCAGAGCATCAGCACAGAATCTATGAAAATGTAAATTAGCATTCTTTTTAAAAAACCGCAAGGGGCCGGGGGTTTAGTTCAGTGGCTTAAGTGCCTGCCTTGCAAGCACATGGTCATGAGTTCAATCCCTGGTACCAAAAAAAAAAAAAAACCAAAACCCACAAAGGCCAAGGACATAGCTTAACAGCACAGCACTTGTCTGGCAAAGTGCATGGTCCTGATTTCCATTCCTGGTGCCAAAAATAAATTTTAAAAACCACAAAATTTATTACATGCCACAGGCATGGGAGTATTAGACTCTAAAGTAATTTAAGAGGAAAGCCAGAGAACTTGTTTATACACACACATAACATTAAGGTGACATTAAGATATTGTAAACAAATAACCACAGTCAAATTTCCCCAGCAGTGCCTCGTTCCCATGTAGTTAATTCTTGTTCAGTTGGAATTTAGGTCAACAACTGGCTTTTGTGAAACACATGGACCAAGCACCTGGAACCTGCCACCGTGCTCTGGCACACACTGGAGGTGATCTGGGCACCAGATTGCAGAAGCAAATGCCACAGTCTGTCCTCAGGAGTAGCATTAGAACTGAGAGCCAGGTGCAGCCTTTCCATGGGCCTAGTGGACTGCTGTGTGGAAGGCAGAGTAGCTCTTGGCGATGGTGGAGATAATACAGACATCAACAGTGCCAGAATGGAAGAGAGTAAACTTCTTGATTATTTTGTCAAAATGTGAACTATTTTACCTCTTTGAATAGCGAAGATGTTGACAGGACTGTCTAGGAAAATTACATGTACGATTTCTGATTTATTAACACTTCCGTATGAACTTATCCATAGGAAAGTAGATCTGGTTAGGAACTATGGAACACATCAAACAAACCTAATTATTTTGAGCAAATATTATTTCTAGCAATTCTTTTTTTAATGTGAATGTTTTTGTGATCTTCCAGGGATGTACTGTGAAATCTGAAAGGTAATTTTAGAGATAGAAGTCGTCTTATAGTTAGAACTCAGTACTGGGGAATCCAAGTTACAAGAGTTCACAAAGGAGATTTGGGCCCTTGATTAAATTAGTGCAGCCCATGAGGAATGGTGCTGGATTACTTAATCTGAATAACAGTAAATGTAGTAGAAACAGATAAAGGAATGCATTTGTAAAGATCTTGGGCTTCCTCACAGAGAACCTTTGTTCTGTCTGGGTCAGTTTGCTACTGTTGTTCATGGTTCTGGAGATAAAACCCAGAACCAAACCTGCGTTTTACCACTGAGTTACATCCCTAGCCCATGTTTTGTGTTTTTAATTTTTGTGGGTTTTGTCTTTCCTTTTTTGCAGGTGCTTATGCCGCTGAGCTAAATCCCCAGCCCGTCTTTCCTTTTTTAAAACTGACATTTAATAATTATACATGTCAGGCCGGGGGTTTAGCTCAGCGACTTAAGTGCCTGCTTGGCAAACACCAGGTCGTGAGTTTGATCCCCGGCACAAAAATAATAATAATTATTATACATGTCCATGTACACTGCAATACTGTGATACAGTTATACAACATGTAAGTGAAATCAATGTCCTTACTTAGCATTTATGATTCCTTGAACACTTTGTGTTGGGGACTTTCAAACTCCTCTCTTCTAATTCCTTTTTTTTTTTTTTTTTTTGGTGCCGGGGATTGAACTCATGACCTGGCATTTGCCAAGCAGGCACTTACACCACTGAGCTAAACCCCCGGCCCCTCTTCTAATTCCTATAGTTAAATTGTTGTGAACTGTGGTCACCCTATTATACTGTAGAACTTTAATTTTCTAATCATCCAGATGAATAAGTCCAACCTAAAACCAAGCAATTACTGTTATGTAGGAAAATTACACAGCAGATAAAGAATATCTCATATCAATCAATAGTACAAGGAAACAAACCCATCAAAACTAGTTGAATTTTGCCAAAATACTCCACTGGTTGGAAACTGGTTGAATTTTGCCAGTATGTTAAAATATTTAATGGCTTCTTATCAAGTTCCTGTAGTGCATTTCCCAGAGCAAACCAAATTATCTTTTATTCTTTTCTCAAATTCTGTAACAAACTGTCACTTTATTGAGGAACAGAAATGCTTTTATGGCCCAAAGTGGTGGTGTGGCCCTGTAATTGTAGCTACTCACAGGGACAAGCAGGAGAATTACAAGTTCTAGGCCAGCGTGGGCAATTTACTGAGACATTGTCTCAGAAAAGGCTAAGGACAAGCCAAGTTTGGTGGCACATGCTTTGAACCCCAGCACTGGAGGGGCTGAGACACAAGGATAAGGCAAGTTCAAGGCCAAGCTGGGCTATATAGTGAATTCAAGACCACCCTGAACTACCTAGCGAGATTCTTGTCTCAAAGAAGGGGCTGTGGAGGTGTGAGGATGTAACTCAGTGGTAGAGCGTTTGCTTAGCATGCGTGAGGCTAGTGGATTTAATGCCCACTGCCCCCTCCCCTCCAAAAAACTTTTTTTTAAGGTAAAAGGACCTACTACCTTGTGTTTCTCTGTCTCTTGGGAGCACAGTAGTATACCTCAGTGGTAGAGCACCTGTTTAGCAGATTCACAATACCTGAGTACATCCCCACTCACCACCTCACCAACCACCCCAATATCTATATCTCTGTCACTATTGCCTTTTATTTTAATGGGGGGGGCAGGATTTCACTGGGTAGCCCAAGCTATTCTTTTTTTAAAAATTTTCTTTTATTTTAAAAGTGAGTAAAATCAAACACAACAAAACAGAACAGAGTGGGACATAAGAAAGCATAAACTTCAAAGCTAGACAACCAGAGATCTTCACTATCTGTCGTATTGTCTCTTGTTTTCTTCCAAATGATTGTCCTCATCTTTGCATGTGGAGAGCTCATACTAAATAACATAGCCAATCATTTCACAAGATGTGTAGTTCACTGGCTCCCACTTGCTAGGCAGGGGGGAGGTGGAGGGGGGGACATGGGACTGGGGACAGGACGACAGGAGATGTCTGATTCTCAGCCCACACGCAGGCAGGATCACAGTCGCCCCCCAGAGACGGGAAGAGTTCCTTGTTCTCCCGGCACCCCAAGTCAACCACACTGTGCAGGTGCCGATGTGCCAGGGTCTCTCTCCTTCAGGCTGGAGAAAGTCTGCCACACTCTCAGCTGCCCCAGAGAGGAGGGGGAGTTCCTTGTTCTCCCAGCACCTGGAGTCAACCGCACTGTGCAGGTCCTGACATGCCAGGGTCTCTCTCCTTTGGGCTACTGAAAGTCGGCCACACTCTCATCCACCCCCAGAGAGGGGTGGAGCTCCTTGTTCTCCTGGCACCCTGAGTCAACCACACGGTGCAGGTACAGGTCCCGATGCGCCAGAGTCTCTCTCCTTTGGGCCGCTGAAAGTCTGCCACACTCTCAGCTACCCCAGGGGGGGTGGAGTTCCTTGTTCTCCCAGCACCCTGAGTCAACCGCACTGTGCAGGTCCCGACATGCCAGGCTCTCTCTCCTTCAGGCTGCCGAAAGTCTGCCACACTCTCAACCGCCCCCCAGAGAGGGGAGGAGTTCCTTGTTCTCCCAGCACCCCGAGTCAACTGCACGGTGCAGGTCCCAAGGCACCAGGGTCTCTCCCCTGCAGGCCCCCCAAAGTCCGCCATACTCACCTGCTATTTCTTTCTGATGAATTGACCATTCCATTTCCAAAGTTCTGAAATGGCCAACAGACCACAGAAAGAGTTCTCTTTAGGCTCCTGTTTGAAACCAGCAGCTACAACGATCTGCTGGCCTTACTTCAGGGCCACTCCCAAGCTATCCTTAAACTCTCAGTCCTACTTCAGCCTCCCAAGTACTGCAAGTACATGTATATGTGCTGTACAGTTGCTCTTAATATAGTTCCAGATACCTTTATCATTTGTAACTTCTACTTCACAAAGACAGCTGGGTGGAAGGGTGGATCACAAGAAATACCTTTCATACCCAAGTACATTAGCAGACTAGTAAAGCTCAAGAATTCACATAACAGGCTTCCTACACCACACACATCTCCTATCCCTTCTTTGTGTGGCAGAAGTGATCTCATTGGATGTGACTCAAAGATACAACCATTGCGATGCCCTGTACAAACAAGAAAAGCATGTGAACTTAAAATCATGCTTAGTAAGCAATGTGTTGGTAGTGTTTTATTGAAATTATGTGGCGTCCAAGAATTATTTATTAATAAGCTCCCTGCAACATTTGACTAGGATTTTAAATTACCATGAGATCTTGTGGTATTTGGTGTTTAAGCTGATAATTACCATTGATATAAAAAGTTTGTCAGCACTGTCATCAATTAACATAATCTTTTAAAATATTAAATGTTATGAAATAAGAACAATGTTTTTTATCAGTAACCCTAAATAAATTTGAGAAATTCCTATTTTCTCTGCATGAGAAATCAATGTATAGTGTTATATTTAACTCTGACAACAGTAGTCTTGATTTGTCAAATATGTACTTTAAGTATGTGAATTTGGGGGCTGGAGATTTAGCTCGGTGGTATAAGCGCCTGCCTGGCAAGTGCAGGATTGTGAGTTCGATCCCCAGTACTGGGGAAAAAAAGAAAAAGTATGTGAATTTGTGTGGGGTTTTTATTGTTGTTTTATTTTTGGAGATGACTGGGGATCAACCTAGTGCATGGTAAGCACGCACTCTATCACTGATCAAGCCACAGCTCTGTGAATTTGGAATCTTAAAATGTTTTTGAATAATAAGGTGAGTTTTTTTCTTTTGTCTCGAGTATTTAAGATATTACGCAATGTAGTGGTGCATACCTGTAATCATAGAACTTGAGAGGCTGAAGCGGGAGGAGTGCTGGGAGTTCAAGGCCAGCCTGAATTATGCAACAAAACCTTGTCTCAAAAAAAAAAAAAAAAACTCAAAACATTAATTAATTAAACATTATATGCTCACTTCTGTATTTTCTTGGAGTTTGAAAAATATTTGACATATAAGTGCTTATATAGTGCTGTGAAAGTAAGAACTGTTTTATGAGATGTTATAATTTATTAATATTCTGTAAAGATAGGAAAACATTTCATACTTACATAATGAAAGATCAAGGTCTTTCTGAATTACGGACACAGACACATAGAAACCTAGAGCTTTAAGTTATGTAATTTTTCAGCCACCAGTCAAAAGTAAACACAGAATCACAAAACCCCACCAGTCCAGTATCTCAGAGAGCTCCTTTACAGTCCATATTGAGTTGTTAGTTGAGGCCGAGGGTGCAGCTCAGTGGGAGAGCGTTGCTAGCATGTGCAAGATTTTGTGTTCCATTCCTAAAACTGGGAGATGGAGGAGTTCTTAATTTAATTGCCCTCAACACAATTAGATAGATTGAGAAAAAAGAAGTCTGACATACTGACTCACTTCCTGGTTTTTCCTGCAACAGAGTCTAGGTGGGTCACTTTTCTACAGAGGCCATCAAGTGAGCAAACCATGAAACCAAATTTGCAGTGCTGCCATCAATGCGGAGTAATTTATCAGATAATTTATTTGCTTTATAAAGCAGAAACAAAAACCAAGTCAGCAAGAGAAAAAAAAACATCTTAGCAAACCAGGAAGGCAGCAGAGTTAAAGTGGCATTTATGTTGGTGACCAAGAATACCCAACCTGCAACAGACGGTGAGGGTGATACTCTGGAAGTGTTTTACTTTGGTCTATCAGATAATCCACCAGTAACTCAGTAGAAGCCCTAGAACTGTTAAAGGACATTGTTTTAAAAGGATAAAACAATGGCTTTCGTAAAAATCTACAGCAAACATTTCTGACATATTTTAGGCCCAGGCAGCTCTCTGGGTCGACTGCCTTCCACGTGGCAGCTCAGACAGCAAAGGCAGTTTTAGGCTGCAGCACCCATCTCAGTAATCTCAGTGGTAAGGAGAGAGGGTCAGAGAGCCTTGCATTCATGGCCAAATGTACTGACGTAAGTGGTACTTTCTTTCCTTCACAACCTAGTGGCCAGAAGTAGCCTCACGGCCCTGAACGCCAGTGATCTGGGAAACAGTCTTCCATGTGCACACAGAAAGGGGAAGGAGATGGATAGGAGGAGGAGCAGTTTAGTTAAAATTACGAAGTTGTATGGGTATTAACCTAACCAAAGTGAATATTGTACCTACACAAGGGAAAAGACACAGTCCCCAGCATTCATTTGTATCATTGTGAAAAATATGAACCTACTAGATTTTTTTATTAGGTTAAGCACAGCACACTAACTAGCTCAGTACCTGTTTAAAAATTCACATCAAATATGTTAGATATAAGGATCCATGAAGTGATTTATTTAGAGAAAGAAGGAAAAAATATGGCTTCTCGTATGCATCCCTTCAAATGGAAGTCACAAGAACTATTGATTTTTGAATAACAGAAAATACTTGTGCTTAAAAAAAATCACAGGACTGGCTGGGGATTTAGCTCAGTGGCCTAAGCATCTGCCTGGCAAGTGCAAGGTCAGGAGTTTGATCCCCGGTACCAAAAAAAAAAAAAAAATCACAAGAACAGTGGTTTGTTGGCCTTGTATGAATGGTGAGACTACAACATAATTTTTGTTTTCTTTTAAGCCCACTTGCATTTCCAAAATATTCCAGAGATTGATGGTCTTAGCACAAGATACTGAACACGCAGGAGTGGCAGTGTGGCAGTGGGGCGTTAGCATGTGTGAAACTTGGGTTCAGTCCCAGCACCAAATAAGAAAAAAAAAGGAAAAAAAGAGAAATTGAAGATGCTAGTAATAAACACGGTTAAGTAAACAAATAGCTAGTGTTGACACTACAGATTTTTTGTATGATCATTTGGTTTTTTTGAAACAAGTATTTACTTGATTGAATAAAGATAAAACTTTAAGTCATAAAGTTCCTTTTTTCTTTTTTTGGAGGAGGGAGATGGGGCTGGGAAATTGAGCCTGTGTATGATTGGCAAGCACTCTGCCACTGACTGAGCTATATCCCCAACCCTAAGTCATAAAATGTTTTATTAATTTGCTCTGGAAAATTAAGGTTATACCAAATACCTGTAGAGATGGAACAGTAGTTTTCTAGGGTTATGGTTTCAACCTAGAATCTGATCACTCAAGGTGCTTTAGCCTCCATTTGGAGGGCCCCTCCTGGCATAAAGGGAGAATACCGGAAACTGTGGCGCTGGCTGATGAAGGGAGACCTTGCCACCATGCTGCCCTGAGCTCCCAGGTGTGTGTGTGTGCCAGCAGCACAGAAGTTACCACAGGTCCAAGCTCATAAAAAAGATACACTTAGGCTGGGCATGGTGGCACAGCCTGTCCAGCACTTAGGAGGCTGAGGCAGGAAGAATACTTCGAGTTCGAGGCCAGTCTGGGCTACATACTGAGTTCAAGGCCAGCTTGGACTCCGTAAGAAGACCCTGTCTCTGAAAGACCCGGGGGTGGGCTGTCTCTGAAAGACCCGGGGGTGGGGGAACCACACTTATCTCCCAGTCTGATTCTTTTCTGATATTAGCCTCAGAGAAATATTCCTACTACTAATGCCTTATACATACTGCACTATACTTTTATAATCATTAAAACTCCCATGTATCTTTTCCTCAATTGCTTTTAACAAATAAGGAAAGCAAGTTCAGATGGATCACTTGCCCAGATCCATAGTGACTCTCCCAGAATAGAAACCGTCTCCTTGAGGTGTTAGATTGTTCTGGGTGGTGCTGTAAGGTGCTTGATGAACAGCATGTGCTGATGCAGGGTCTGCCTATGATGTCAGCTGGTTCCCCTAGAGTTCCCCTGGAGCCACCTCAGTTCCCCTAGAGTTGCAGTGCTCTTAATGCAGATGCATTTTTTTCCCTTGGATAGTGAGTTAGATTTTAGGGTCTCATCCTCAGTTTTCTGTTTTTGCTCAATTTTCTTATTGCTCAAATTTTCATTTGTATAGTTTTATGAACGTAAAAGGAAAAATAAGAGAAACTTCAAAATGTATGGAAATCTGTTCTAGCAGTCATTGTTCCTTTATCAACATGGGTAGATTGCTTTTTCTTTATATTTATTAAATCAAGCTACCTAAATTGTACTATTTTATTGAGAATGTTTTTGATCTTTAAGCTCTTCTTTGAACCTCATCTAATTTAAGAAGACAAATGTGAATGTTGAATTAATGTCCTGTGGCTTTAAATTCAACCAGTTGAAAGCTTTTATGTTTTATAAAAGATGCTCACAGCTGAAGCAGAGAGGCAAATACAGTCTGTAATCTCCATTTTCCCAGCCAAGCTATTCATTTGCATTAGCAGCACTAGCAAAAGGGTGTGTGCGCGCACGCACATGCGCACACGCACACGGATGTTGTTCAGCAGAAGCTTTCTGTCTATTCAGCACAGTTCTCCTGGGTACCCAGATGTAAAAGCTCCACAAGTTGATGCTGGAGACAGAAGCAGAACTGTCCGCAGGCCGACGTGGGCACTGCAGAAAATGGCTCTGAGGGATGTTGGTGTGGTGCAACTACCCCTGCCTGCTCTGGGAAAGGTCCTTCTCCAAGCCTGTGACAGTGAGGAGCCAGGAATCCCCTAGAAGTGTGGCTGTTGCTGGCTCTTGGTAAGAAAGGGCGTTCCCAGTGGTAGCTGCCCTCATTTACAGCGGTATTCTTGGAAACCTGGTGCACACAGCAGCGACAGCATGCAATAGCTCCTCCGCAGTTTGGAAGCTGGAACAGACAGAAAGAGCTTGTAGTCGAGCGATCTGTTTTCATGACCCAGGCTCACTGTGCAGCACAGATAAGGATGCTCACTCTGCAGCACACAGATGAAAGATGAGCTGTGAAGCCAGCACAGTCAGCAGCCTGCCTAACAGGGGGTTCTGGTAAGATAAACATATTATGATATTTTTTTCTCTTTTAACTTTTCTGTGTTGTCTATATAGAATTGCGTTTTAGTGGTGAGTGATACATTTTGCAGAGTCATGTGTGATGGGAAAGGACAGCCAAGGAAGTAGGGGGGCCTTTCTGGTGCTCAGGTTATCAGGCTTTCTTAAGTTACCCTGCACAGGCAGAGGCTGGGGGTTTTCACAGCAAGAAATGCTGACTGGTAATTAGCTCTCTTTCTTCTTTACATAGGCATAATTACCCTTCTTACCCAGCTTTCTTAGGGTCTGCAGTGGAGAAGGAAAAACCGATGCTTCCTCCTTCTCCTGGCTGCTGCTGCACTGGGCTGGGGACATGCGTGTGGAGGTGGGAGGCAGTGAGGAATCTATTTTCAGAGCTGTGTGGGAGTGGGTGTCTCTCTCCTGCTGGTTATCCCACTGTTCCGTATCAACTAGTTGTAAGTGCTGTTTCTACTTGTTCTACACTATGACACTATGACTGAATCTCTTTCAAAAAGGTTCTCTTTTTTGTGCAGTTATTTTTTGTTGTTGTTTTTGCAGAACCAATTCTGGCATTATGAGACCTTTTCTGTCACTGGGTACCACATAGTTGCCTTCAGTAGAGAAAAGATAGTTAAAGAAAATAACCCTGAATATTTATGAACCCCAAGAAAGTTAAGGGCATTTTCTCTTTGAAATCTAGTTTTCGCTTTTAGCAGATTTGGTAGTCTTAATTTTGGACTGTTTGATGAGCACTGTATTACAAGTTAAAGAAATGGGTTTTATTAGATCGGTGAAATCCTACCAGAGTGACTTGCCTCTATAATCTACTTTAAGTTGGATCTTGTTGCTTTTTTATGAGCATAAAGGTTTACTTTTCCTCATCCTAATGTGGCGCATATTGTTGTGAAGCATGTAGCTGTTTAGTTAGCCTATTTCAGGTCTTGGGCCTTTTCTTACTAGTAAGAAGAGCCAGGTTTCCTAGTGGCTTAGAGTGAGTACAAAAGAGATCCATTGACACCTGACTTCCTGCTGACTCACTGCTTATGTAAGCCTGGTAGAGCCAGCGCTCCCTGGGCTCCTGACCCCAGCCCCAGTGTTTACTCTCAGCATCTCTTCGCTTCTCCCAGAAACCTGGGTAACAAAGTCGGACCTGTTTCACCAAGTCAGTTTAAGAAGCAGTGAATAAATAAACCTTTTTCTTTTTCTCTTTCTGAATTGCCACATTCTTTAACTCACTTTTCATCTTCACTATACTCAAATACCAAATTCTCTCCTATAGAAGTAATACTTTCCCTCTTCTATAGCCTGGTTAAAGTAACAACTTCTTTGTCTATCTTTGAGGGCTCAGTTCAAAGTCCCCTGTTAAAAGAAGCTTTCTGTGACCCCCTGTTACCCTATGCCTTTTCTCACAGCCCTCTGCTCTTTTCCTTCATAGTACTTTCACAAAATAGATAGGTTATTTGACACTTTTTGTCACCCAGCTACAAGCCTGTTGAAGAAAGATTTGGTTTTGTTCATCAGTGTACTCCTAGCACCTAGCAAAATGACCTAAACAAGTAGAGAGAATGCACTGTAGTGAAAAGACAGGACGAGCACCAGGCTGAGCAGGGCCAGTGTGACTCTCAAGGAGCAAGGAAGACATATACAGATGCAGCACTAGAACGAAGGTAGATCTGTGGAGGCCTTCATAAACCAGTCTGACTCTCACTCTTCATTGTAAAAGTTGTAGTAAGCTACTAAAAGAATTTAAGCATTGAGTGATTTAGGACTTTTAAAAAACATTTCTCTAGCTTGTGAGAGCACCTAAGTAAAATGCAGATAGATAGTCATGATACATAGTCCAGGAAAGAAAGCGAAAGTTTGGGCTAAGGTGACACATGCTGTAGAGATTAATGAAAAATGATCCGGCCCGCGGATCAGTCCGTGGGTCTCACCTGGAGGGGGAACAGGGATGGCGGGCAGGGCAAGAGGAAAGAGAGATGGAGACAAGTTGAGCAGTTCCAATCAAGTCTCGTTTATTGAGGAAGTGAACATGGTTTATATAGGGTGAGGGCAGGAAATTGTCATCATCAGGCAGAGATGTTGTGGAGAGACCAGATAGGTCGCAGTCATGTCCTGCCAGGCAGAGAGGATCATGGGCAATGTAGGCAGACACACCAAATGCCCACAGGAGGGCGGGATGGGGCGGCAGCAGTGAGGCTATCATACTGCTCCCTACAGAAAAACTCATGTATTATGATGAATTCAGAAAGTAAATTGGTAGGAGAGCTTTGAACTGACTGTAGATAGGATGCAGAAGATATCCAGTGTGGCTTCTGGACTTTGATTTGGTTTGGTTGTGGCTTGTGGAACCTTCTGCATCATGTCTGCTTGTTCTGGGGTAAAGTACACTGTGAGAAGTCCAGGTCTAGGAGCAAATTCTTTTGATTTGTCTGAGACATGTACTTTGAAGCCTTCTGGATCTGTAAGTCTAGTTTCCAAAAGAGGTTATACTGCTCTCATCATTGAGAATCCTTGAGTGATAGCCATGAAATAAAGTTCAGAGCAGTAGTTCCAGCCTGTGGCAGCAATGCAGCCCTGCCGCATCCCTTTCCTGTGCCGCACTCACAGCCCCAAGAACCATGATATTATATTGAAGGTGCCGTTACATACCTTCCTCATGGCTCATTCCAAGCTTTCTCCACATCCTAAACATTCCTTCAAGGCAGTGTGGTGGCGAACTGCATGTAATCCCAACAGTCAGGAAAATGAGATAGGAAGATCACTGCAAGTTCATGACCAACCTTGGTTACAAAGTGAAGTCAAGGCCAGCCTCAACTGCATAGTGAAACCCTGTCTCAAAAAGACAAAAACAAAAATCTTCCTTCGAGGCTGATGCTATCACCTCCTCCAAGAAGACTTTTCTGTTCTTTTTCCCTTCTTTTGAATTTGTAGTTCCTGGTGTATTCAAGGACTGTGTTGCCTTCATATCAATCGTCATATCTTATAGAAGTTCCTGGGATGTGTATTCAGTCAGTAATTTCCATGTTTCATCAATTAGATCATGTTGTGTTAATGATCACAATGCCAAAATTCCTGAAAGAAGTCCCATAAAGGAAGAAAGTTGTGTTCAGTTCACTGTTACAGAGGTTTCAGCCATAATCGCTGGTCCCATGGCTTTGGGCTTCGTGAAGCAAAGCAGTGTGGTGGGGCAAGTGATAGAGCAGTGCTGACCTCTTGCAGTAGCCAAGATGCAGCAAGAAAGGGACTGGAGACAAAAGTGCACCCCTACTGCACAAACCAATGACCTCCCTCCAGCAAGGTCCCAGCTGGACCTCCCTCCAGCAAGCTTCTGGTTTCCACCACTGTTATGTGTCAGACTATGTTTAGCTATCCCCCGAAGCCTTGTGCAGTCATTGGTGAGACTTTTTAGAAGTAACTGGATCTAGGGTGTATGATGCTGAGATTAACTGTGTCATGCTGCGATTAAGAGTGCCCCACCTTAGATGTGGGTGGTACTGGCCAAAGGTAGCCTGGGCAAACTACAAAAGACAGGCCTGCTGCTGCTGCTGCTGCTTTTGCTGCTCCCATCACTTGCTACTTGCCACCTCCTTGCTGCCCTGTCTGCCAAGAGATGTTTCTCTCCTGCAGTGCCCCTCTGCCATGCCACCCTGTTTTGGAGCCAGCTATCAACTGAAACCTCTATAGACTGTGAGCTGAAGTAAACCTTTCCTCCTTTAACTTTAGGTGTTTTGTCTCAGCAATGAGAAAAGTAAGGCAACTGCCCACTCGGTCACTAAGCTACGGATCTACAAATGGATTGATCTACTCTTGAAGTCAGAGCTCTAGGATCCAGTCACCTCTCAAAGGACCCACCTCACAACACTGCTCCATTGAGGACCAAGTCTTCACCACAAAACCGTTTCAGGAACTTTGAGGGTTCAAGTCAGGGATGAGGCTACAGTTCAGTGGTGAGCACTTGTCTGGCTTTCCCAATGCCCTTCGGTTTGATTTGACTCCCAGCACTCCTTCTCAAAAAAAAAAAAAAAAATTTCAAACCCTGACACATGTCCCTGAGAGCAGGAATTCTACTCGGTGCTTTATATTTTTTAAAAAAATGCAATGGTAGCTGCAGAGTAGGCTAATTGAATGCTCATACTCTGAGAACCTGTGTCCATAGGGCCCCAGCACACTGTCCTTCAGCATCACCTGGCTCCTAGTGTCCTCTTGGCCTACATTTTCACCTGCAGATACTGGATACATGATAGAAAATGTTCTCCTGCCATATGTAGATCCTCTGCATCCATCCCTTTCTGCATGCACTTTCCTACTTTTACTTGATGGGTGATTTATCAAAAAACAAACCTGCCATCATTCATCACAAGTGAAGGAAACAACCAAGACAGGAAAAGACCAGCATCCACAGACACCTGGCATCTTCTCGGTGTCTCCTGTTATCCCTGGAGCCTCCAGGCATCTGTGATGTTTCCCACTAAGATCCTTGTTGGCATTTGAGGAGAAGATTGTTACCTAAGAAGGGTGCTGCCTTCTTAGTCTGTCCAGTCTTACCAACCCTTGTCTCCCCAGGGGAGTGAGCCCTTCTCAGAGGCCTGAGCCTTCAGGCTGCCTCTTCACAAGTGTGAGGAACTTGTTAATCTTGATGTGCAGTTCCTGAATTTTAGTGATCTTGGATCCCTTTTGGGAATTCTAGATACCTCTAAAAAGAAAGATCTTATCTTCTGTGTCACAAGTTAAAGTCATCCCGTTGTAACTCAAAATTACATAAACTAAATTATAGGGTGTGACGGCACATACTTGTAGTCCCACTCCTCAGGAAGCTGAGGCAGGAGGATCATTTGAGGCCAACTTCAAAACAATGTTGAGGGGCAGGGTAGAGTACAACCAGGGTGTAGCTCAGTGGTAGAACATGTGCTTAGCATGTGTAAAGCTTTGAGTTCAATCCCCAGCATGTAAATAAATAAGTGAATAACAAACTAGAGTATATCCTCTGTGTTCTACTTGAAAAAGTTGGCTTATATACTGTACTTTGTCATCAATCTTTATTAGAAAAGATCTGAACATCATTTTGCAAAAGAATGAGTACAGGCAAAAGAAAATTTGACATTTATGTGTTTTTTAAATACTGCTGACTCAGGCTGGGGATTTAGCTCAGCAGCACAACTGCCTGCCTGGAAAGCACAAGGTCGTGGCTTTGATCCCCAGTACAAAAAGAAAAAAAAAAAGGATGTAAAAATTGATGACTCTGGACCGGGGGTTTAGCTCAGTGGCATAAGCACCTGACTGACAAGAGCGAGGTCATGAGTTCAATTCCCGGCACCCAAAAAAAAAAATTTGATGACTCCTTAAGACACTAGAGATAGAAAACACAGGAAGCATTCACAATGTTACAGATACGTTTGCTTTATCCCATTGTACAGAAAAGCAACTGTATTCTCTTGTGGCAAGACAATATGACAAGAGTTTAAAGATCTTTATTGGTTTTGTTTTTCATCCTAGAATTAGATAGCACTTTATTCCATAAAATGGAATAAAAATATACCAGTGAGCCAAGCAGAAGAGGATGAGTTGTTTGTTTGTTTTTGTTTTGGGGGGTTTTGTTTTGTTTTGTTTTGGGGTACTGGAGATGAGCTCATAACCTTGCGCTTGCCAGGCAGGCACTATGCCTCTGAGCTAAATCCCCGACCCCCAAGGATGGTGTTAAGACAGAAGAAGCTGGAGGAAACAGAACAACAACAATAAAAAAAAGCAGATTGGTCATTTCAGTGTTGCTTCTTGCTGGATGTGGTGGTACACACTTATAATCCCAGCACTCTGTGAGGCTCTAAGAAGGAAGATCACAAGCTTAAGCCTAACCTGGGCCATTTAGTGAAACTCTCTTTCAAAATTTAAAAAAATTAAAAGGATTGGGAATCCAGCCCAGTGCACAAACACTGGGCTCAATCTCCAGTACCACCAAAAATATTTTTCATAAGACAGAAGAAACTCGACTATTAACCAGTTGAAACTGACCTGTTTGGGAAATAAAACTGTCATCGTTCTGATCCTGATTTCCAGAAAGATTAGCAAAAGCACTTTAGTATCAACATGGTAATGTGGAACATTTTAGCATGAGTGACTGTTTTGATTTTTAGCCTGGTGTGTTAAGACCTAGTTCAGGAGTTTGGTTGATTGGTTATTTGAGACAGTTTCTAACTGTGTTGCCCACAAACTTGACCTGCTGTGATTTTTATTTAACATCTCAAAATTAAGTGCAGATAATAGCCTGGGGTATCCCTTGCCAAATTCTTTATTTTTTAATGGGACAGAAACTTGATCTGTTGACAGGGTTTTATAACAGTGCAAGAGTGATCTGTCCCCACTATTTATCTTAAAATAATTTTTATATAATTGCAGGTAACCCAGAATGTTAAAACTAGTTTCTTACAGACTTAGCTTAGATGTGTGATAGAATACAGAGCTCCAGGTTTAGAGAAGGGCCTACATTTGCCTCTCAGGCAGGTTTCTCACACAGAAAATGTGCTGGTCTGCCAGGATCGTGCAGTAATAGGGCTGGACACCAACATGCAGTAGTGCCTGCCTGCAGCCTGTCTAGTGCTCTCCTCCCTCTGCCTTGCAGGGGTGACTTAAGATGACCAAGGGCACACCTCAGGTTGCCCCTCTCAGGTTAGACAGACAGCTGCCTTCTTACACAGACTGAGTTAGGGAAAAACAGGCCACGCTTCTCAGGAATGACCAGGGTTTTGATCTTGGTGTTTTGAGTTGCAAGGAGTAGAAGGGAGCTTGCATTCAGAGCACAGAGCTACCCATGGGCCACACAAGGAACAAAACCCACAGTGAGGGACACCAGCCCAGAGCCTTTTCGAGGGTTGGAAGGCAGTTTACTGTGCATCATGTGGTTCTGTTTGTTCCTTTTTCTCCTGAGAAAAGGGAAATTCCACCAAGGTTATCCCCCACTAGCATTACATTTAAAAGAAGTCTTAGGTCATCAGAGCTTAAAAGTAATACTCCAGTGTATTTAAAAAAAAAAAAAAGCCATGGGCATCATTTTTGAAAAATTTAAATCAGTGAAGTTACTATGTTTTGTGAATTTGATCTTTTGATTTGGAAGGTAGCTATGCTCTTTATCTAGTTAGATTAGTTTATTTTAGCAACTGATAACAAGCAGTAAAGGAGAAAAATAGTACTTTTTTTTTTTTTTTTGAGATAGGGTCTCATTTTGTAGTCCAAACTGACCTTGAACTCAATATGTAGTCTAGGCTCAAACTCATGGCAGTCCTGCTACCTCAGCCTCCTGAGTGCTGGGATTATAGACCACCCAGCTATAATTTTCAGTATTGGAAGTCAGTTAAATGAAATCCTCTTCTAGTTATTGGCTATGTTTCTAATAGACAGAAAACTCTTATCATGTGTATAGGTTTTTACTGTGTTTTGTTAGGTAAAGATTTGCTGTCCACACAAATCTCAGAATATGTCTCAGAGTACCCAGGGCAACTTTGTATTGATCTTGCCACAAAACTTTGGCCTAGTAACAAATAGAATTCTTCAGAGAAATATTTGTTTTTATTTATAATTTAATGTTAATAATTATTTTGGGGGGCCTTTCAGATCTCAAGCATGCTCTAAAGAATATATGTATCATTTGACCCTGCAAGGGAGGTACTATTATCTTTGTGCCTAGAGACAGAGAGAGGACTAAGTATGCTAGCAAATACCTGTAATCTCAGCACTTGGAACGCTGAAATGTTAGGATTGCAAGTTCTAGGCCAACTTGGTCACTTAGTGATAACCCTCTCTAGAAAAAAAGGGCTGAGTATATAGCTCAGTGGTAGAGTGCTTGCCTAACATTGATGAGGTCCCACACAGTAAATAGAATAAAAAGCACTAAAAAGTTCCCAATAGTCTTATAAAAGCAAAGGCAGAACTGGAAAGATACCATTCACAGCAGTATTTGAGGAAATGTAATGTGAATCTAACCATTCACTTCACAGATGTTTATTTAATGTGTTAGCAACCAGGGGAAAGTAGTTAGAAAAAGATGGGGAACCTACCCTTGATGTAGTCACAGAACAGTGATGCACAGGGTAGATTGGGGGAAAGCAGCTGTTGGCATTATACTGTGGCTGTGGTATTATCTGTGGTTGAAGAGATTTAGATGGTGTGAAAACAAATGACATTTGATGCTTATACAAGTAAAATCAGCAGAACTAGAGAGCTGCCTATTAGCTTGAAAGAGATGGGAAAGATCAGGAAAGAGATTGTACCCACAATTATTGGAATAAGGTTGAGAACAGTCTTTTCAAAGGAGAGGGAAGGAATGGACACACTTGAGATATTCTGCTTCAGCCTTGCTAGAGAAGAGCAGAAGGGTGTCCATGGAGAGAGCCACGGAAGAGCAGGTGATAGTGATACTGGAAAGCGTAAGAGGGAGTCAGCCACAAATACCGAGCAGCTCCTAAGTGCTATGCATCATTTTAGTTGTTAGAAAACCAAAAGTGACAAAACACAAAACCCCTACCTTCATGGACCTTACATTCCAGTTTTTTATTATAAAATGAAAAAAGTTCTATATCAACAGATGGAGTCAGGAAGATGAGCAGGGAGTTCACAATAGAAGGGGACATGGCAGTTTTAGTAGAGTCCTCACAGGGACCTTGTTACGAAGGTACCATTGAAGCAAAGACAAGGACAGGTGGAACAAGTCACATGAGAGTGTGAGGGAGGAGCACTTCCATCAGATGGAGTGCTGAGGGACACTCACTGGCCAGAACAGTAGGGCAGCATTGCTGCCAGTGGCCATGGAGATGGCCAGGTGGCAATGTAGGTGTCATTCAGGCCATCTCGCAATGAGTTTTTACCCTGGCAGATAAAGAGCCACTGATGGTTAAGGTGTAAAAGAACATTGCAGTCTGACATAATTTAAAATGGCTGATCGCTGTTCTACAGAGAATTGATTATAAAAACATAGTATTGCAATAATAGGAGACTCTTGATGTAATCCAGGTGAAAGTTGTAGTGGCCTGGGCCAGAGCAGCAGCAGTGAAGATTCGGTGACAAGAGGTCAGTTCTCTTTACCAAGTAACTTCCGAACATCTGCTGAGCAGTGTGTACCAGATGGAGTTCAAACATTGGCCCTGCTACCTCTTAACTTTATGATCTTGAACATCTCAAATTCTCTGCTTGGGTTTTCTTAACTAAAATAGGGTGAATAGTAAGTCCCATCTGATGGTACTGTTAAGTCTTTATTGGCTGACCACACAAAAGGTTTCGAACAGTGCTTAGTACCCATTGGAAGTAAACCATTCTGTTAGCGGCCACGATGATTAGTGTTTTTACTGGATCTGAGGAAGTGGGTTGGTGGTGTAACTGTCTCCTGAGAGGGCAGAGGATAGGAGGAGCAGGTTTAGAGAGAGCAGGACAGAAATGTGCAGTGGCTGATAGACACCTGAGCAGCCATGCTGCATGAGCACTGGGGTATAGGAGAAAGCATTTAGAGTCAGCAGATAGATGACTTTCAGAGCAAGACATGTATTTGGACCCTGAATGGAACCAGGGGCATGTGCTTTGGCATGTGTCCTTACATCTAATGATCTCAACAGCCAGCTCAGAGAGGACCAGGATCACAGATCCCAATGGGCTTTTCAGACTTCTCATTGCCTTAGAAGTTCATTTTATCAAAGTTGCTTGAAATAAATACTATTAAGCTATGGCCAAGAAATCTTTTGTATTAAGGAGATTCATGTCATAAAACTACTATATTAGGAATTAACTTATAAAGGAGAATTTATTGGTGGAAGTTCTTACAATCAGATTGGGTTATCTGCACATGCATTTTATATGTGTGTTTATATTCTTAGCAGTGAAAGTCTGTTGCTGTGTCATCTTTTCTTTCTAATTACCACTTGCCAAGAAAATCAGCTGATTGATTAATTTTGGTGCTAGGAATAGGACCTGGGCTCTGTGTGTGCTAAACAGACACACTACCCTCAACTCCAAGATAACATTGAACCTAGGGACTCACTTATACTAGGCAAGCTCTCCGCCACTGGGCTACATCCCTGGCCCTTTTTATATTTTTATTTTTAAGGGTGTGACTAAGTTGCCCAGCCTGGCCTCAGATTTTCAGTCCTCCTGCCTCAGTCTCCTGAGTAGTTAGGACTATATGCAGGTGTAATCCTACTTGGATAGTCCAAGGGGGTACATGCAAATTGATGAGCTGGTATTCGAACCCACCTCACCACTCCATCCTCCTTCTCCGCTGAGGTGGAACAGTGTGCCCCTCTGGGTCTCCATTATATGTCACTTAGTTTTTCTTTAGTTGTCAGAGAGTTACTTTCTCTTTAGCCTTTCTCTTAACCCTGTTGATCATCTATAAAATAAACTGTATAAGCCGGAAGACCTCTTAGGTGCCTTCCCAGCTCCAAGTCTGTACTTAGGAAATAGCACCCATACCAAGCCACCTTGATTCTCCTGTTAACATCATCAGTACTAGGTTGCTTGCTCCTCAGGAGTGTACATTGTTTGTTTACCCAGTGTCCAGTGTGTAGCAGTAAAGTTTGGTTAAAATAGGATTAGACTTGTGAGGATCTGGCCAGACTTGTGTGGATCTACTAAGTCTAAACAGGAAGCTCTGAAGCAAACCTGACTTTGCTAATCCTTAACAATATCTGTTTTGTACACATTAGAGAATCAGTCTCAGCACCAGCACTAGGTCATAGCGTTGCTGCGTAGCAGGTGTACTGGAACAGGTAGACAGCTAGGATCTTAATAATCTCAACTGTTACATCAACCCAGTCCATGATATTTTCCTCAGCAACTTTGGAAGGTAGAATCAACTGCGAAGTTTCTTTCCTACAGAAACTCTGAAATTTATTCCATTTGTAGTAATGCATGCTCAGCCTTTGCATGGAGGAGACTGTGGCAAGCAATTTTGGTAAATGTTCACTGGGTGTCCTTTATACAAGGCATTATGTTCATGTCATGGCATCTAAAGATGCACAGCAGAAGCTGAGCATGGTAGTGCATGCTTGTAATTCTAACACTCAGGAGGCTGAGGCAGGAGAATCACTGTGAGTTCAAAGCCAGCCTGGGCTACATAGTGAGTTCAAGGTCAGCCTGAACTATATAATGAAACCCTGCCTCAAAAAGACCCCCCCAAAAAGATGCACAACAGGGTCCTGCCCTCAGAAACTGAAGTCAGTGAGGGCAAGAGACCAATCATTTCATTATAATGTGACCAGCACTTGACAGATATGTTTGTAGGATATGAGGAGATAAAGGAAGGCCTGTGACATATGTACGAGATGAAGGTTGTCAGGAAGACTTCCTGGAGGAGGTTACACTAAACCATGTGTTATAGACTGATGTGGAGAGCATTCCCTGAGTGAGGAGTAAGATTGCAGGCCCTATCAGGAGAGCCAGACTACAGCTGTACCCTTGCATATAGGGATTCAAGGGAGAGGGTCACACCATGCCTAGGCCATCAGGAAAACTGTTGCTGTGTCATTTTGCTCACACACATGTAGGATCTTCAGCTGTAAAACTGTCTTAGTTGCTCCCTCATCACTGGGAAAAAGTACTCAATACCCACCCCTTAAAAGAGGAGAGGTGTATTTTGGCTCACATTCTCAGTTTGTAGCCAGCCATCTCAAGGCACAAAGGTATGGCGAAAGATCTGCAGGAGGAAGGCTACTCACATCAGGCCCAGGCCAGGAAGCAGTGAGAGAAGCAAGAAGTGGGCAAGTGATGCACCCCTCCAGATCAAGTCCAGGGGACCAGTGACCACCTCTTTTGTCCAGACTGCCTCCTTAAAGCAAGTGACCTTCCCTTCCCTCCTCTTCCCTCCCCTCCATTTCCTTCCCCTTCCCTTCCCTTCCCTTCCCTTCCCTTCCCTTCCCTTCCCTTCCCTTTTCACGTGTATGTGTTCTTACTTGTGTGGTTTTTTTAAGTAGGGGAAATTTTTGGTGATAATTTTTAAAATATCTTTTTGGACTCTAAGCAGAATCTCAACTTTAGCTCAGAACAGAGGTGGAATGTGTAAAGAAGAGCCTGCTGGCTGTGGATTAATGGAACTAAGCCCATTTTCATTTTCTGCCAATCCCCTTTCCTTGAGATCCCTCCCCACTTGCAGTGCCCAAACAGTGCTGCCATGTAATGTGTTGGTGAACCAGTCAGAGCACATCCAGATTTACAGTTTATTAGACAGCAGGTTGCTGGGTGTTCCTCGGGGCCAAGGTGATTATAAATCTCTAGGGATTGCAGTTTGTAAATTTGATCATAGGGGCAGCCTACCAAAATCAAACATGCCTCCTATCTGCCCTAGAGTACTGGAACTGACCCATGTGCTCTAAAGTTGGTCAAAGTATGATTTCTCCATCTCTGAGGCAAAAGTTCTGGCAGGTGCCCTAGCATCAACTCACAGAGACAAATGTACATCCTTCCCTACACTTGCTTGGGAAGGAATAGCTCTTGGAATAAGAAAAAATACTTAGGCATCTATCACTTCCTCCTCTGTTTGCCTTCTTCATTTCCTCAAAAGGAAAGGACAATATTTAGTTTTTGCCTTTTGGACAACAAACCTACCACCTACCTGGCCAGGTTAGTGATAAAAGAAGGTTAGTTTTGAGTACTTACTCCCTACCCACATGCCCAGCACTGAGGATTAAACCGAGGGCCTTTGCACTGAACCACATCCACAGCTCTGTTTTCTTTTCTTTTTTTTTCTTTTTTTTTTTTTTTTTTTGGTTAGACAAGACCTCATTGAATTGCTAAATTGCACAGACTGGTCTGGAACTTCCAGTCTCTCTGCTTCAGCCTCCCACAGTGGTGGAATTACAAGCATGTGCCACCAAGCCCAATTTGAATGCCGTTGTTGAAGGACAAAATTGCCATAGTTTAAGTCAAATAATCTTAATTGACCTTCTTATTCTAGATTTGGGCATCACTTTATTTTCTAAAATAACTGTCCCAATGAGTCAGGCAGGAGGAGGTTGGTTTTAAAGACAGAAAGGCTGAAGCTGAGTGTGGTGGTGCACACCTGTGATCCTAGCAGTCTGAGAGGTTGAGGCAAGAGGATCACAAGTTTGAGCCCAGCCCAAACAAACTATGATTTAGCAAGACCCTGCCTCAAAGTAAAAACATAAAAATCAATGGTCCCTGATTCAATCCCCAGCACGAAAAGAAAAACAGACTGAAAAAAGCAGAAACAAAAGGTATATGGTCATTTCAGAGTTGTTTTTTTTTGTAAGGCAGGACAGGAAAAGAAAACAGTATAATTGGTAATATCAGGTTACTTAAGATTGGTTTTATTGTGAGTGTTAAAGCAGAGGGACTTGGTGATCATGCCAGTTGAAACTGGCCCATCAGGAGATTTGGCTGTGACCTCTAATCCTTATTGAAGGTCAGTTGATACATGTTAATGATGTGGTCTTTTACTTTTTGTTTGTTTTGTTTTTTGGAGTCAGGGCCTGACTGTATTTCAGGCTGTCTTTGAACTCACTAAGTAGCCCAGGCTGGCCTCCAATTTATGCCAGTCCTCCTGCCTCAGCCTCTCCTGTGCTAGGTTTACAGGCATGCACCACCACACCCAGTAATGATGTGAATTTTAATGTGAGAGACTTTTGTTTTGTTTTGTTTTGTTTTGTTTTGCCTAATCTGGGGCCCCAAGTGTGAGAGTTTTGTCCGGAAACAGTGACCTCTTATAATTTCTATTTAATACCATTTTGGGGGGGTGTAATCAGATTTAGCACTTTTTTGTTTGTTTTTGTTTTAGGAGGGGTGATGCTCTTTGACAGTGCCTGAGATCAAACCTAAGGCCTCTCACATGATAGGCAAACACTACAGCTGAACTACACACCCTCAACCTCTGGTTAAACACATTTAGTATCTTTTCAAAAACAAATCTCATGGAAAGATAATAGCCCTATTGTATAGGAGAAGCAACACAGGCTCAGCCCAAGCAAGCAGGTAGCCTGGTGAGCTTGGTGGAGTTGGTCTGAGCCTAGAGTCTTGGGCCTTATGGGTACTTATCCTCTGTGCTAGGTGCTGGTGGACCCTGCCAAGAGGTAGACACATCTGTCACACACAGGTGTGCTAGGCCCTGGATGCTTCTCTCAGCCCCTGCAGAATCAAATCAGTGTGTTCAGGCACTGGTTTGATCCCCATAAATTAATTCATATCAGTTAATAAAACACTGAAGTCTGTCAAATGAGTTGTTAATAGTAAAAGACAAAAGTGCAAGCAAAACACTTTATTTTATTTTTTTTTATTTATTTAAAGAGAAAAAAAAGCAATACAGAAAAAAGGGTAGAAACGATACAGAACCTCAAAAAAAAAAACCATAAATCACTAGTTGACAAACCACATACTCCCTGGAATAGCTGTTCATGTTACAAAATTAAGGCAAACAAAGTAAACACACAGTGAAGCTGCAAACAGAAAAAAAAGGATGGAATAAAGCCAATTGATACAGTATAGTGAAACTGGCACAGAACATCACAGCAGGTCACCAGGACAACAGTAACAGGCAACATTGTATATCTCGTTGTCTTCACAATAGTTGTTCTTCTACTAGGTAGAGCAAAATCAAAGAAATATACAACATTATAGAACACATCAACACAGTATTGAATAGAGCAACACCATTAATCAGGACAAAGCAAAACCGCGATAAAAATATCTG
>PVJX010021324.1:16931-32135 GCA_004027295.1 Dolichotis patagonum | reverse complement strand
AAGTGCAAGAAAAGAAAAGTGAGTAACAAGTAGTTCAATTAAAATACCAATTTCTTCCCTTTCTCTTTGTCAAGAAATGACTTTTCAATCCAAAGTCTTTTCAATCCAAAGACTTCAATCCAAATCCAAATTTAAAAAATAGGAAGTCTATTTTTGGAAGTCTGCTAGCATATTTTATAATTTTAATCCAATTAGTTATGGATACTATAAATAAAACATAATTTTACTTATAGGCAGGTATCTTGGACTTGTGATGTCCATACAGAACCCTGGTCAAGAAGTATCTGGATGTACTGGGTCATGCAGGAAAGTCCTTTGAGGTTTGGACACTTTTGATTGACCGGGCATGTGAAAGCCTGAGAACCAGCACACTGTTACATCGTAGCTTTATTTTATTGTCACATATGTTGGTCTCCTTAGGGTTTTATTTGAATCCTGGAAGTGTCCATGTAGATAATAGATAAAAACCACATTAGGCATTGAAGACAACAGCAACAGCAAATCAAGCCACACAATAACTGCATTCAGTGAAGAGTGCTGATATAATGCACTTGGTCCCACCTGCTTCATTTTTGTTTTTTTTTTTTTAAACAAGTAGCATTTTTTTTAAACAAGTAGCATTTTTGTGAGATGAGACGTCATAGTAGGCAGCAGAATGCCGAGCTTGGCCATGAAGGGTGACAGCAGCTGCTCAGACCAACTATGAAGGTCCTTGGCTTTAAGATTTGCAGAGAATCCAGCCAAGGGCGGAAACCTGCCTCGTCCTGGTTGCTGCAAAGCAAGGCGCGTCCCAGCCCTGCTGGCAGCTCAGATAGCTCTCTCCACGACGCCTGTTCAATAAATAGCTGCCTTCCCTGCCTCCCACCCCTGGGTCAGTCACCCCATGACGCTTCAGGGGTTCCGCTCCCTCTGCTGCTCACTTCAGTCTGTCTAAGTGCCACCACGGTGATTTACTTCTGGTTACTCCGAGGACCGGTTTTATCTGCTGGACAGCAGAGGCCCTTTGCACACAGCAACGTACAAATGTCTCAGTATGCCCTTTTCTTTCTTTCCTCCAGGGCCCGCAGTACAAGATCAGATCACCTCAGATGTCTAGGAAATGCTGCTTCCTACTGGCCGCCGTTGTTTCATTCCTTTCTTCAAGCGACCTGATTTCCCCTCCTCCTTGTTGCATTAGCGCCCGAGGTGGAAAGAAACACGACCTACCTGGGCATTCGCTTGTTTTGCCTTCTGTGTGTATGTCTGGCTGTTTGGAAATTAATTAAGAGATGTTGATTTCCAAGTGATATTTTTCTAAGTTTCTCAAATATTTAAACAATTTTTACAGTCTTTTTTAAAATTTTCCCTTTCTCTCTGTTAGTAATAAGATTAATTATGTGAGGTGCACCGCTGCTTATCCCCATGGAAGAAAATCTAAAACGAGGGATTTCAGCTTCAAGAAGGCTATTTTGTCCTGTTTCCGGTGTTCTAAAGGGATTAATTTACCATATCGTATAGCCCTGGAAGACTGTGATAATTGAAAACATCCATATTCATTGCATGTTCAAAGGGATCTGTCTGACTTTGTAATGTAAAAAGTGCATTTTTAACCTGAACGGGGACCTGCATCTGCTATTGCTTAATCCTATTAGTCCGACAGTTCCAAAGCTTTAGTGTATAATCATTAGCTCGTGTTAATCCTGAGACATGTCTCCAGCTTGGGCCTGTCAGAAGGAATCCCTGCAGGGAAAATGTGGAGGTGCTGATAGCACAACACCAACCAATCTTATCTTAAATGCGAGCAGCAGCTTCTATCTGTGATAGCCAGGGAATTAAAAACAAATTTTTTATGGGCATTGGACAGTGAGTTTCCCCTTTCCCTCCCTCCCTCCCTCCCTTCCTCTGCCTCTCTCTTTCCCCCTTCTTCCCTCCTTCTCTTCTTGCCTCTTCCCGCCCTGCTTCTCCCCCCACCCTTTCTTGTCCTACTTTTGCTAGATTCTTTGTGAAGGTGCTGCTAGTGAAAACAGAACAGGATGAACAGAAACATGGTAGGGAAGGAAAGTTTAAGATCCCGCTTCTTTGGGCTATGAAAGCTCCTTGTTAAATCACTTACCAGGCCTTCCATCAGTTTTACTCCTTGAAGTCAGGGAGCCAGGCCAATCCTGTACTCTGTGCTGCTGTGGCTTGTACAGTAAGATGACAGAAATGTGTCTTGTGGTTGTCACCCCTTCCCTGCCTCCTAGCCTCTAAGTCCCCAGGAACTGACAGGAGCTTGCCGAAATCGGGAAGTGAATTGCCATAGAATGCTCACATAGGAGGATTCCGTCAGTGGGGAAGACAAAGCAGGGAGGCCTGGGAGTAGGAAGAAGTGAAGGTTTGGGGACTGCTGTCTGTGCAAGTGTTGCCACTGAGTGAAGTTTAAAGCCGTGTGCTTTGGATCAGAGAACACAAGTACGGAGGGCATTTGCTTTGGAACGGGAGATTTTTACAAACTGTGAAAGAGAATATATTTATTCCGTGATGTAACAAATACTAATGTGGCAGTTTCTACGTTCCAGTCACCAGGACGACAGCAGTGACTATGGTCCTCTCTCTCACTGAACTGTCTAGACATCACTTGCAAGCCAGCGAACAAAGAAACAAATAGGCACCAGACAAAATTTTATGTCAGATGAATGCGAAGGCCTTGTGCTCCACGTCCTATGTCTTTGCATTTGAATGCTGCAGATTCACCTTGGTCACTGGTAAAAATGCCCCCAAGAAGACATTGAGCCTGGCATGGTCCCTCTTTGCAGACAATTTATAGTTCAACCATTTGCTTCTTCGACAGCCTGATAACAGCCAGGGAAAGTGCACCCTTTCTGTACACATCTACATTTATCGTCTATTAATTAAACTTCAAAGGTATTTCTAAATCCAGGTATTTTGGCAACATGATGGAGATGAAACATGACTTTCCTTATGCTGGTGTTTCTAACTGTGTGGTGATTCATGTACTGGGATGAGAAAATATATTTTATTTGGGTATGTCTGGATGTCCTCTTAAAGACACATTCTGCTATGAAAAAGATTTGAAATTTCCTTTAGTAATCTATGTAACTAAAAGACAGCAAATTGTAGGAAAAGCATTGCATGACAGGAATTGTGACGACAGGGCAAGCGTGTTGAACGTAGTACCGGGGTGACGTGGCCCATGAACATCTGTTCACTCTGTTTTTAAACTGCAGGAAAGACTGGTAGTTCTCCATCCATGCTGTGGAGGAGAGCTGCTGTGCTTCCTCCTGTAGGACTGTGAAGCTGTCTCCGCTGAGGCGCTGTTCCATCGGAGGATGTGCTGTTCATTTGTGTGACCAAGTACTGAATTTCGATGTCCCTCCAAAATTCATATATTTACATCCAATTTCTCATTGCTGGGAGGAGAGAATTTTGGGAGATGATCAGGTCCTAAGCTTGAAACTTTCATGCGTAGCATTGGTCCCCCTGTGAAAGAGAATCCAGATTGCTGTCTAGCCCTTTTCCCCGCAATATGGGGGATACAGTTAGAAGTCAGCCATCTGCAAATCAAAAAGGACTCTTACCAGAATCCAGCCATGCTGGCACTTAGATTGTGGACTTCTCAGCTTCCAGAACTGTGAGAAATAATGCTGTCTGGTTTTTCTATAAACTACGCAGCCCGTAAGTGCTGATTGTAAGCATCTGAAGTGAGCTGTATCCTGAGTAAGCTGACTAAGAACATAAGGAGTCAGCGAAAGACACATTCTTAGGTGGGTGGATTCAATGCAACTGAAAAGTAAACAATATGTGCCCATGTTTGTAAATTTCCATCAGTTCATTTACTATTTTCAGTTTATGACAGTGAAGTTTAACAACATATGAATCACCTTTTTTAATACTATTTAGGACAAAGAGAATAAGGTTTTTTTTGTCTAAGTTCTTTTTTTTTTTTTTTTTTGGTACCGGGGATTGAACTCATGACCTCACGCTTGCCAGGCAGGCGCTTAAGCCACTGAGCTAAATCCCCAGCCCTTGTCTAAGTTCTAAATACTCCATTTCCACTCATTGATATTATTGCTTTGAGGACAACTGCAAAGTCATAACAGAATGTGCTACATAAACTGTCATAATCCATCCTATTATTTATTTCTTTAGTTCCAGGAACATGTCAGGAAAATTACCCACAATTAGATTTTGGTGTAACTTGGACAAGTTATTAATCTTGATTTTCTGCATTCATTTCCTGATGAACTCTTACTTTGCTCTGCATTACAAGAGGCCACTTATGTTTATGAATCTAAAAATCTGGACTTAGACTTATTAGACGGTCAGTCAGTACATCACTGAATCAGCTGGTACTTATTCAACCTAGAACCTGCAATTGTCTTGTTAGAAACTTTGGGAATATGAACAGATATCAAATAGAGTCTTTGCACCCCAGGAACTTTCCTCTTCATGGAGGAAAGGTAAGATGTATAAATGTAAAACTAAGGAGTTTGGAGAAAATGGATTGCAGCCAGTCGGAGTGAAAGGAAGCATCCTATGCCAGTGACTACACATTGGAATCACTACAGGATTCCTGAAAACCTGTTAGCCTGTGGCCTCCTCCCTGGAAGTCCTGACTCAGTGAGTTACAAAGGGCTTGATACTTATCAGCTTTTGAAAGCTCCTTTAAAGGATTTAATGTGCAGCCAGGAATAAAAACCTATGTCCTAAATATTTGTCAAACAGGACTGTATGGATCTGATAATTTTGAAATGTGAGACATATTTTCAACAAAAAAGAAATGGATTGATGTAGTATCTCATAGTTTGTGTATGTTTTCACTATCGATGTGAATCAATCCATTTAAAATATTTTGTAAAGCAAATTTTTGTGAGATTGTCATTCAATGTGTATTTTAATAAATTATAGCAATTCATGACTTGGTTTCTTCAGGAAGGAACATTGATCCGGATTTTTAAAATTCTTGCTTATTTAAATTGTTACCAAATTCTTCTACTGCTAAGTTGCCTAAAGACAAGAAATAATCTAAAACTTGGTCAAGGTCATTGGAATTTTATTCAACTGTGATTTTTCTTTCAAATGGCCTGTTCTTCTCAGAAGCAATATTTTGGTGTTAATTTTCATAGTGAAAAGGCTACAATAAATAACTTTCAAATAGGAGCTCTCCTGAAACTTGTTCCTTGTAATGACAGAGTATTTTAGAAGTCATCTTTAGATTATCGGAGGGCCTTGCTCGTTTTCCCTCGGCCTGATTCTCTCTATGGAGAGAAACTCCGGTATCGGGAGGAGCGTTGCCAGATGAAAATGTTAAGAGAAGGAGCTCTACTCTCCCCAAGGGCATCTCATTAAGCAGACAGTTTCCTGAGAACTCAGCCTTCAGCATTCTGGAAAGACTAATCTAATGCTCTTCTTAGAAGTGTCTGGTTTATTCCTCATTGTGAGTTTTCTTCAGTTCTACAAAACCCGACTCAATTAAAGAAAATTTTTAACTCAAATGCTTTAGTGTAGTTAGAAGGGCCCTTAAAAGGCTATCAGACTTTGAAGCATGAATGTGTGTATCCATGATGAGTGAATAAATAAATAAGTGAACAAAAAGGTGTGAGACACACTAGGCCCTCTCTGCAGTCATCTTACCTGGCTGAATCTGTTACCCGTGCTTGGCTGTTGAGGCCCCTTGGACCGTGCACATGGAGAGGGCGGTGCGTGTCCATGGCAGCGCCCGTGCCATAGGCCTCCCTCGGTGATTCGGATAGACCCAGACTGACTCGTATTTGCTAGTTGCTGATTGCGTGAAGTTGGTTAAGGTGTGTGAGTGTGAGCTCATTGCATCTTCACCGAGTACCAGCCAGCACCATACACCTCGAGCAGAAAAGATTAGTATCAAAACCCAGAAGATGTCCCTTGCTCAAAGTGCTCGCCATGCAGAATGGAGGAGCAAGGGCACAGGTGGACCGAGTTTGACGTCCAGTGTCCTTCTGTAATTAAGCCAGTCCGGTCCTCGCGGAGGAGCTGTTCAGTGGATGCTAATGAATGCTGCCATTATCTGCTGTCTTGGGGCGGCCAGAGGTATGTGCCGAGAGCGGTGGACACGAGCCCTCAGCGCGGCAGCTCTGGCTGCGGAGTGCTTGGCTTATCTGCACCCACTGCCCTTGGACGGCCTCTGTTTACATCGAAGGAGAGAGAAGAGCTCCTCTGAGCACGCAGCCTCAGCCTGCCCTGACCTCAGCCAGCCCGTTGTTGGCCTCCTCTGAGGCTAATCTATGCCTTTGGGTTTTCTCCAGGACCCACAGGGGGCAGGACTTCAGAGCTCACCCTGGCCAGCAGGGGGCTCCTCGGTTATCCCCTGCCGCACCTTGGCCTCCTAGATGCTCCCCAACCAAAATTCCCGGAAGCGGGGCAGATTCCTTCTGGGCTTTTCTAGTCTTGCTGTGGAATCAGGCTGAGCCAGAAGCTATTCCAAGAGGTGAGCGAGACCTGCCCAGACCTTAACCAAGCCTCCCAGACATGGCTCTCTTTTATGTCCAGGGTATCAAAGTGAAGGAGAAATTTATCTACGTAATAACAAATTTTGACACATGACCATGGTTATTAGGACACACATTGTCATTTATTAGTAGCAGTCACCATGTTGTCAGAAGATCGTGCCGAATCACATCTTGAATTGGTTTTCTATAGGCCTGCATGTGTTTGTAATTCACACAAGTGTAAAACAATCCTCGCCAAAGAAAGAGGATGGTCAAAATACACCGGAGAATAGAAGAAAAAATTCTATGTGTTTCGCTTTTCTGTTTTCAGAATTGACCTCAAACCTGCAAATTTACTTGTCATCTAAGCACAGCCGATTTATAACTCAATGCGGGAAACGGGAATCTCAGCGCTCCTCTTTCACTGCAGCTGACCAAGAAACATCCAGGAGGGGAGCAGCTCGAATGGGACCTCCAGTCCTAGCTTTTTGAGGAATCTCCACACTGATTTCCAAAGTGGTTGCACCAGTCTACACTCCTACCCACAGTGAAGAAGGGTTCCTTTTCCCCACAGCCCCTCCAGCATTTGCCGTTGGATGATTTTTTGATGTTAGCCATTCTTTCTGGGGTGAGGTGGAATCTCAGTGTTGTTTAATTTTCATCTCTTGAATGACCAATGATGTTGAACATTTTTTCATATATCTGTTTGCCATTTGTATCTCTTCATCTAAGAAGTATGTATAAATCTCAGATGCTTATTTTGGGATTGGGTCTTTGAGTTTAGAGGGCTTGATTTTTAAAAATTCTTTGTATGTTCTAGATAGAAGTCTAGATAGAAGTCTAGATAGAAGTCTGATAGACAGTTAAGTTTTTGCCAATTCATAGGTTTCCTTTTCACTCTGTTGGTGATTTCTTTTGAGGTATTTTCCAAGATAATTTAACACATCATACCACAGCCATATATGTGCACCCATGTTTATAACAGCACAATTTATAATGGCTAAATTTGGAAACAACTCAAATGTCCATCAACCAAAGAATGGATAAAAAAGATGCAGTATTTTTATACAGTGGAGCACTATTTTGTTATAAAGAAATATAAACTAGAAATTTTTATAGATAAATGGGTGCAACTTGAGACCATACTCATAAGTGAAATAAATCAGACTTGCAGTGTAAACATTGTGTTGTCTCCTTAGTATAAGAAACTGAAAGAGTAAATAAGATCCAAAATGTATAATAGATGCTGTAAAAGTGAAAGGGGAAAAAACTGCTCAAAAGGAAAGAACAACTGGGGTGGGAGAAAGCAGAAAAGAAGGAAGAAGAAAAAAGTATATATATATATACGCACACACACAAGATAGCTATGTTAATGTTGCTAGTCATTCTATTAGTTCATGGAGAGGAACAGATAGTGCTTATATTGTTTGCTAACTTTTGCATGTCTATATCTAGTGAGCTGAGCAACTATTTTGAAGACAACAATATGCAACATAATAACCATTGTGAATTTCCTATCATCTGTTTGAAATTCTGTATCATTTTTAATCTTTATTATTCTGTTTTTTAAAATGAATTCATCGGGACCAGCATCCTGTTCCAGGTGCCAAGCAGAACAAAACGAAAAAGCTGACTGGATGGAATCGCTTTCCACAGCACAGACCCTGCCCTTTGGCTTCTCAGAGGAAATACTTTCTGAAAATTCCACAACCTGAATGCTCAGGGCTATCTGTGTGACAAGGGAACCTTTGTTGGGTCGAATTTCAGTCGAGTTCCAGAACCTGATAGGCCTGTCTGTATTTGTCCTTGTAAAATCCAGGTTTTGCGAAGAACCCTGCCAAGGCTAGCGAGGCCCAACACCAGGCGTCACCTTATCCTTCCCCCTCCGGGTGATGCGGCCACCCTGACCTCTCTTTGTCAGGCATCCTGTCAGGTTAATCTAGCTAGTCTCTGCTCACCCCTGATGCATCACTTGGACATTTTCTGTCAACTCCTGCTCTGACCACTGGCTTTGAATTCCCAGATGTCCACGCAGGAGCCCAATTTCTATCCCCAACTCCGAAGTCTCCCTACAGTGGTCCCCACACCTGTCATGGCAACCTGGAGCAGGACCAGCCTGTGGGCATCACTGACCAGTTTTCTCTTTAACATACACACGTGATGGGACCATCAATGGCCTCTTCTAGGTTAGCAAAGCTGTAAGATGCTTGAGTCCACGCGTGGCTTTTGGTCAAGGGTGATTTCCATGTCTCTCTGTTCACCTTTCGTCTTCTCAGCCAGGTCTCCCCTCCCCATTCCTCCGCTGCTCTCTGTCCTCCTCTCGCTCCTCTCCTGTCATGACAAGCAGGAGTGCCGCCCCTGGACCACTCGTCAAGCCGTGACGCGGGCGGAGTCTCATTCCCTCCGACAGACTCCGTTTACAAGGCGCGAGGAGATTTCAGCGCAGGGTGAGGGACCTGAGCCGGATTAGTCACCATCACCCTGGAGTGACACGGGCTCCCTGTAGCTTCTCCTGTCTGTGCCCCGAGGATCACCCCCATCACCCTAAACAGTCGTGACACGGCCCGTGTACAGGTTAAAACGATGAGCAGGAGACATGGGCCTGTCCCAAAGTAAATAGACTGAAATTAGAGGCATTACAACAGTTAATATGTCAGGTCCCTGCCGGGAGGCCATGGATCCTATGTGGTCTGTTTCCTCTGAATATTGAAATTGATTGTGCCTTGGGCGACAGAGGCTTGGTGGGGGAGGGGAGCTGATGATTCATCCTTCCGACAGCGCGTATCAAAGAGAGCAGACAGTGCTATGTGGAATTACTTGCTCTAAAGGTGTGGAGAATAGAACTTACTAGAGAAATGGGGCACAGTAAAAAAGCCGTGCGCCTTAACCAGTATCTTCCCGGGTCACCCATCTGAAGAGTATACAAAGGTCATGCTCGTACCCACACCATCTTTTCTTGGCTCACTCTACCTGAAACTGCAGAAACTAGATTCTCCCCGCCTTTCTCTCCACCTGGCCAGCTGTTTCTGGGCGACCTCAGGGAAGGCTTCCCCCGTTTTTGCACGCGGTCCTCCTGGCGCTGTGTCTGAGGTTCTCCTCCTCCCGTGTGCTCACTGGGGTGATGTCTATCAGACGAGGCTGCCAATCCTGAGTTAGGTCTTGGTGCCAAATTCAAAGGGCGTCATTGCCTCAGGGTCACTTCTGCAGGCCTCTGGTTCCTGTGAGAATGCCATAGAGTCTCAAGGGAGAATGTAAGTGTGTGGTGCCAAAGGTCTTAACCCATGTAGCTCCTCCTCAGACTCAGAGGAAGTTCAGTGACTCCAAGGAACCCACCTTTTGTTTCCATTTTCTCACCCTTGCTACCTGGCTCCTCCACGCTGTGGTCCTGAGGGCACAGTGACTGACTCAGGAGACGACCTGAGGAACTGGCCTAGTGGTGCGCTAGGGTCTCCTGGGAAGGACTCAGAAGATAACCGTGTGCAGGACACGGACCAGGTGTATACACAAGACCCACGCTCATGCAAGAGCAGATGAGACAGCTGACAGGGCAGAGGGAGAGGCAGATGGACAGCTGTGAAGGGGGGTGGGAGAAGGCAGACTGGACCGTGGTGCTCAGTTCATGGGGGTCTGAGGCCCGGCTGGCTCCTCAGAGTTCTTTGCAGTGAGGCAAAGGCCAAGATTAGTGCTTTTACACACAGTTATGGGATGTGCATTGCTTCAGGGAGAGAATATAAACTTGAGAGAGGCATAAACTTGAGAGAGGCGATTTATTTTAACTGATGGTTCAGTCCTCCAAAGAATCAACTCTGTGAAACGGGGGGAAAGTTACATTTATCTAACAGAAGAAACTAGCCATTGCACTTTTGATCTCTCTGCCTCTCCTCTTCCCTCTGAATATTTCTGTTGACCTTGGCTTCATACCTTTCCTTAGGCTTCTTCCTAAGAAGACCCTGGAACCCTTGGCCAGCCTCCCTTCTCGTGTTCTTTGAGACCTCAGGCAAGGGGTTACCAATACGTACACTTGGACCGGTGCTACCATGACAGTTGGAATATATCTCATTTAATTCTGAGAAAGTGAGCTTGTATAACGCAAGGGCTGTAAGACATGGCCCCAAAGACCTTAGCTTCCTTCTCCCTGTCTCACTTCTCAGTAGGTGATCACTTCCTCCACCTACCTAGGGTACCTAGGGTATCTGAAATGCAGGGTCAGACTGTTTGGTGCTAAGGTCAATTTTCAGTTTTAGATTTTCCCAACAATGTGGTCCTGTGGACATCAAATAAGCAAATCACATGATTTATGTCTCAGGGGTCTCTGAAGCTTTGTAAAGGAGGCAACAGAAGCCAATTAAGAAAACACTAAGAGAAATGAGGGCATGGTCAGTGTTTGCTTCAGGCCAAGTTATGGCCCCCACTCTGGCCACCACTGGGAAAAGCCAAGAGAGTCAGGTGCTTTTGTTTATCTCACTTCCACAGGTGAGATGTCCTCCTCCTTAATCTTGAGAGGAGAGGAAAAGAGAGGTCTATTCCTCATAACTGCTTCAAAGCTGATCTGGCCTAGTTAACACTGATTACAGGAAGAATAAAAATTAGTGACGTGTGGTATCTTAGTGTAACAGAACATTAGAAGTGTAACAAAAATTGAGAATGTAAACGCCAGCTAGCATTTTTACACCATGTTGAGACAGGATGTGTCCATCTGGGCCGCCCCGTGATTGGCCGCAGGCCAGGTCAGCCCTGACCGGCTGCATCCAGCTGCTTTCCGTGGGTGCTCTGGTCCAGGCCAGCTTGGCCCAGTCCACTGCAGCATTCTGTTTTCCTACCTAAAATGTACCCGTTTCACTAACGTGTTCCAAGGGCTGCCTACCTGTCAAAGACAAGGACATGGATGATTGCACCCGCTACCTTGCCCCAACTGCCCCCGAGACTTCCTGCCTATGATGCATAGCCCCTCTACCTGCTTCCGCCCAATTTGCCTAGCAACATACAACCTAGTCTGTAACTGGTTTGCTATCGGCTTTTGCACTTCCTGCTTGCAAACCCTGTATAATCAAACCCCAGAGCTGACTCAGGGCTGGGGATTTGGAGCTGGCCTTCCCGCCAGCCCACCAGCATAACACATAGTTTGCCTTCCAACTTCCCGGGGCAGGGCCTCGTCCTTTTGGTTTGGTGCAGGGTTTCCACGGCAATGGCTCCTCCTCTGGAGAGGTCAGTTGGAGGCTGCACCATCATCAGCTCAGTGTGGAAGTTCTTCAACCTGACCGCCCTTTGCTCTCTCTCACATCCCAGTGGACTGGGACAGCTCACCACGGGGTCCTCCCTGCCCTCCCCACTGCCACGTCCACTCCAACACGAGGCAGCCGGTCACACAGCAGTGCTCCTCCCGGCTGCCGCTGCTACAGATGACGCTGTTGGACTGTTGAGAACAGAGAGGACACTCCCAAGAGATTTAGATCAGGAAGGGAGGGCTTTGCACACCCAATGTTCACAGCGGGTCTTCCAGAGAGTCCCTGGTGGCAGCCCTCACTCCCACTGAGCCAGGCCTGCATGGAGCGCTTTCTAGGTCCTCCCTGGGTGTTAGGGAAGGAGATTACCTCCCTTCTCTGCCACTGCTATGCTACAGTACAGGCTCTGTTAAAATAAAGACTCACGTCAATGCTCCTGTGGAAAAAAGAGAAAGTAAGAAACACTAGATTAACAAACCATAGCTAATACACTCAAGTTTCAAAATAATGTTTAGAGGAAGCTCCACGGATACACAGCAGGATCGGCGACCATTTCCTCTCAGAGGGAAAAATGGCAGATAGCTTTTACTTTCAGGCCCACAGGGACTCTGTCACAACCACTGAACTCTGCGCTTGTCAAGTGAAAGAGCCATTGGTGATATGTAAACGAATAACTGTAAGTGTCTTCAAATAAAACTGTATTTATACAAACAGGACAAGTCATGGTTCTTCAGTCCGTGGTTTACTCTTAAAGTTAGGAAAAAACTCTTAATCACTATCTAACACCTTGTATTCTATATTGAGGCCACTGACGCTCAGCCTCGTTATAATCTGGAAGGGTGTAAGGGCAGAGTCTCTGCAGCACACCAGACGGGCTGGGGTGTAACACACAAAAATATCCCCACAGACTCCCCTGTCCACAAACTTTGCCTGTCACTGATCTGCGTTAATCCTGTCCCTTTTACAAATGAACACACTGAGGCCACAAGTGACTAATGACGAACCCTATGCCACTCAGCTGCTTTTAAGTCGGGCTGAAATGAGGGGTTTTCTGGTTCTTTCTTCATTCTGCAAGTATATATGGGGCAAATTCTACATGTCAGCCAAAATTACCTGCCCTCATGAGACTTGCATTCTGTTTGGAGGAAAATAGACAATAAAAAGGAATTATTCAGTGAGGTTAAAAAAGTCCAGACCATTTTGGAGGAAATACATTTTGGAGGACAGCGACTATGAAGCGTCACAGTTGTGCAGGGTTTGAGGGAGCAATGCTTGGAGAAAGCAGAGCCGTGTGCAGTGGACGTCTAAGGGAGACCTGCTGCACAGGAGATGGACAGAAGGTCTCTGGTAAAATAACTAGTGTTTCCAAGAACACTAAATCATCCGCTTGGCGTGGCGCTGAAGGAAAGAAGAGGGGATTAGTTGGAAATAAGCTCCTGATGTCAGAAGGAAGTAATAACCAGCAGGAGGGGAGCGGACACAGTTGTGTGGGGCATCAAAAACTGTTGCAAAATTTACCTTTTATGTAAAGTAAGAGTGCATGAGCAGAATGGCAATAAAACCCAATGACCCCAAACAAGGATTCCAGGCCACCTCTGTAATATTCTCCAGATAGGGGTGATGGGGTCTGTTTAGATATGGCCTTTCTACAGTATTCAAGTATTGTAGTGAATACATGTAGATTAAATGTACGTAACCACTCTGCAGTGTTTTTATGAGAGGATAGGTTATCCTGAAGGTAAAGCTTAGCCCATCTACAATAATCCACCAGCCAGTGGGCCGAACCTATTCTAACAAACATGAGGAAATATTGATTCTCTTTTCTCCAGTACACTCACCAGCACCTGCTAATGCAGATTCACTCTGGGGTGGAAGCCAGAGTTCTCAGAACTCATTTTTATCCACTGTCCAGTTGGGCCAGTCCCAGCATTCTCTTCAAGGATCCAGAGACAACCTGCTGAATTCTAATTGCTTTCTTTTTTTTTTAAGATTTTTATTTTTTAACACACTTTTAATTATTTGAATTTTTGAACTCTTTTTTTTTTTTTGGTACTGGGGATTGAACTCACAACCTCATACTTGCCAGGCAGACGCTTCTGTCGCTGAGCTAAATCCCCAGCCCCCCTCTAATTGCTTTCTTATACAAGAATCCTGGGGGTTGAATAGTCTTTCTGCCCATTTATAATTTAAAATTAAAAAAAATTATTTTGGAAGGGTTGGGGATCAAAAACTGGGCCTTATGCATATAAGGCAAGTATTCTACCATTTAGCTACACAGGCATCTACAAGGTTATGGACTAAAAACTGGTTAACTTAACATCACCTGAATTAAATCAGCATGGTGCTGAGCGTAGATGTCCCACCTGAGGAAAGTTGCCAGCATAAATAGAGATGTGGAGAAGATAAGCTGGGTGTGGTAGGTTTCTCTAAGTGTTGCTGTTTGAGCCATTGGTTCTCCTGGAGGAGCTTCTCACGACTGGCTTCCTCAGTGTGAGTTTGACCATTGTCATTGGAGGAGCTCGGGACCTTGTTGGTGAAAGTGGCTGTGGTTCACTTGGGGATCTCTGGTCCTTACATGGAGCATCACCTCCTGGCTCCAGAGGGGAAGATGCGTGCCACTTAATCTCCAGGACAAACTGGTTATGCTGGCTTTCTGGCATGTACTCAACTATTCTTATCAAATGAGCTTGGGACCTCTGTGTCACTGAGGATGGCTGTGGTGCTTTTCAGGACAGCCCTGGTCTTTGTTGTGAGTGTGACTTCTCGGCTCCAGTGTAGAACCCTCAACCTACCAGCACAGCCCTTCACCCCGCTGGCATAGACATTCTAGCTTCCACCACTGACCTTTGGGCCTTCCCAGCACAGATCCATAAAACAGACTCCTGAGTCCTTGTCATGGACTCTAAACCTCCAGTTGGACTCGTGGGAGGCGCTGTCATGGGCTCTAGGTCTTCATCTGGACTCATGCAGGACATTGCTGTGGGATCCAGGCCCTTGGCTGAATATTCTATTTCTTTTTTTTAATTTAAAAGAGAATAAAACAAAAGGGGGCAGTACAGAGCAGATCAGAACAGGACAACGTAGGCAAAACAGTACTTTACATTAAGTCAACTGGACATCAACAGTATCTAACACCATATCTCTTACTCTGCTATAGTTGAGCATAGTTTCAATTACAATAATATCAAACATAACACAATAGTATAAAGCCATGCATATAGTGAAAGAATTACAGGGCTTTCTGAACCGAATAGCAGAAAATGATCAATGGGTACTATAATATCTCATTTTTGATAAAAAAAAAATTTGTTTGAACTATCACACATATTCAGATTCCAACAAGACACAATGTGGTAGATAGAACCAACGGTAATAGAACAAAAAAAGCATGGTAGGACTTCTAAGAAGGATAATATTAAATCAGCAATAGCTGTCATAATGTTTTCTTCAAAACAGCTGTTCATATCATCACGTATGATATAGTCAAACAAAACAGGATAACACCATTCCAACTGATGATTTAAAACTTTGAAAGACTT
>PVJX010021324.1:0-16831 GCA_004027295.1 Dolichotis patagonum | reverse complement strand
TTCTTGTGTTAACTCTGGGTGACCATCATAAAATAATATTATAAATTCCCTGTCCTGATTCTAATTGTTCTCCTCACAACATGTGACTGCAACATACCATCATGTATTTTGACATTATTTCACAGTGAAAAATTATTCCAGTTATCCCATATACTAATAAGTGAAACCATCAATGTTGATCCCATTGACAATATTTGTAATTTTTACATAGATTTTTCTACACAATGATTATTGATTAGAATGAATGCTAACTACCTCACCATGGGATGAGAATTTCAGAATAGGGGTCTTCAGTGTTGATGGATCCTAAGAATTCATACACAAGTCCAGTACACATGCTGATAAAACTCATACTATGGACAGTAGGGTTGCCTTTTCTTCTCTATAAAAATCACGAAACCCTCTAGTCTTTTGGGATATCTTCGGGATTCCTAACACCTGTAAATGCATTATTCAGAACATTTATGTCACTGAGGTTGTGACCACACTGGCTTATATGATCATTTTCATAGCAGGATACTTTTTCCTTGAAATTGGTATGAATATTTCCTAAGCTTTGATCCTACCTGAGAGAAAGACACTTCTCTTCCCTCTATGAGCCACGATGTTATTTGTTTAGATAAAAACTAATATTAAAAAGTCAATCAGAAGATTAATTGTGCATTACACTTCTCTCACTTTTATTCAACTAACCTATCAATTAAAACCATAGAAATGAATATATGATGGAGGTTTTCCTTATATTATCAAGCACCTTTTGCTATTTGTTCCCTCTAAAAGTTCCAAAAGAGTCTTACGATCATTTTCTTACTACCATATCCTTTATTATTTTATGACTTGCTCACCTCAAAGCAAGTTCAAAGCCAAAAAGATGGGAAGTGAATTTTCCCTGGAACATCCGCTGAGTTCATACCTTCCTCCTCTTTGTGCTGGTCTGTGACAGAACCAGGAAGTTTCCCAGAAAATTGCACGCATTTCAAATCACAGGTAAGGGGCGCTGGAGCTCCTGAGTGGCAACACGAAGCATGAGCTGCAGATGGAGCTCTCTGGTGAGAAGCATGTTTGACTGAGACTGAAGTATATCTATGTATGTGAAAGGAGCATTGGTAGTAGCTTCCATCTCTGATTAAATAAACACAAGCTATTATTAGATTATGAAGTAATATGAAACAGGATGCACCAAGATAGAACTTGCTTGGCATGACTAGAAGGTAGAAAAACATTGGAGTTTTTCTGGACCTGGGAGCTAATTAGACTTGTGACCTGATTCTTGATCTTCATTAGTAACCATCTGTTTGAAGTTGGCTGTGTAACTTAATTTCCCGATTCTCATACCCAAGCTTCAGCTGTAAGAATAGTGTAAAAATCGAGAGCATAGTTTTTTCTCTTAAAAATACATTATATGATTTGTTTCCTTGGAATTTTCAGTTGCAAAAAGAATAAACCAGAGAAAAGTCACTTTGGAGAAAAATAAGCGATGGTCTTATTTGCTGGATCCAAAAACTCTCCCTTTTGTTTTCTTTCTGTTGTTTTCCACGATTGCATATACTTTCTGTAGACTGATGATGCTATCTTAGTTTTATTTTAGTAACTTTGTGATAAAAGTTAAATTTGTTACTTTATAGTTTTAGCTATTACTTTTGCAATCTTCTACATTATGTGATGTTATGAACATTTAGAATTAAATTACTATCTTCCAATTAAAGGTAAGATCATGAGTCTGATTTTCATTTCTAATTAATTATATAAAGGTATAAAAATCGGTTTTAAGGGAAGTAAATTGTCCCAAAATTGCACAAAAATATTTTCCTTATAAAAGAGACATAATTATACCAGAATATAGAGACAAAGCTAATAACTAAGTAACTGCACATTACCCCGTTACCTCCATAAGGACTGTATCAGTTTCACTTTTAACATAAGCACTTCCAATCCTTTCTCTGGGTAAGTTCCAAAATGGATATGTAATTATGTATGTTTTTGGCCAATTGTCACAATGTTTAAAATATTGTACAATGTGGTGTGGATTTTTTTTTTTATACCTAGGATCGAACTCACAACCTTGCACATGTCATGCAGGTGACTGTGTCACAGAGCTAAATCCCTGGCCCTCAATGTGCATCTCAGACTTACATCGCAGAGAACTTCACAGATTCAGTCCATAGGTGATGATTGTCTTTTGAATTATTGTAAATTTACTAATGATATTACTGTATGTGTACCTAAATGTTTCTGTGAGGGCAAAGCAGTAATGCAGTTACTTTGTCCAATTTTTTTACTGAAAACACTGTTGTATTGAATAATAACAACAATATATACCCTTGTGCATATGTAATGTTATTGCTGAAGGGTAAATTCCTAGAAGTGGAATCACTAAGCTACCCATATTGTAAATTTTGATGGACATTGTCAACTTTTCTGTCAAGAAACTTGACTAATTCAATAGAATTTTTAAGAAGTTACAATGTACATTTCTAAAATGCCACACCAGTATTAAATACATTGTCCCTAATTTTTGCAAATGAACATGAAGTATATTTTGTTGCTACTTGAATTTTCCTTTTCCTGATTGTTACTGAAAATGCCACTGAAATCATTTTGACCTCAAAACTATTTCTTCACTTTGTTTTTATCACAATTTTATGTAGCTTTCAGTTTCTGTCTCATTCCTAGCACCTTTCTATCCAGAAAGTCATCTACATTTTGGGTTCATCTAAGAAAAACTACTTTTTAAAAAATTTCCTTGCAACAGTGTGTTTTGAGCAGAGTTTGTTTCATTTCCATGCTGCAGCAGGGAAAACCACAAAGCAGTAAACTCGGAAGTAGTTTATGCAGCCGCACAGGGTGCCGGCTTGTGTCTGCTTCCGGGGCTGCTATTGTAGGGAGAGGGTGAGGTAGGAACGTGAGCAGGAAGTTTCCAGAAGCTGATTTCTGTTCCCAGCTGAGTAAGATCACCTTGTTAGCCAAATAGGTAATTCACTAAAATAAAAACTTCAAGAAAAAGCAGGCAGAGCCCACGAAGAGTGAGGCATTGCATAGCTCAGGGCCGCGCCCCGGAGCGGATTCATGCAAACACTCTTGGAGCACTCAGGACCCAGGAGAGCAGATGGCAGGAGGGAAGTCTGAAGACAGGAACCGAGTCGAGGTGCAGGGTTTGCCGGAGCTCAGAACGCTCCTCACCCACGGCGATCGCCATTTCGTCGCTGGAGTCACTGAAGGAGGCTGCAGTCACCTCTGGGCTAGAGCACCAGGCTGAGCGTTTCCCAGGGCTCCTCAGTGGTAGCGACCGTTTCTTGTTTCTTGAACCATGTCTGTGTCTTGTTCCCTGGACTGCCTTGGGCACCTCAGAAACTACTTACGATAATAATAAAATCCCCAAACTTTAACACAGTGAAAACAGCGTGCTATGTACCATTGAAAAGCTCCATTTCCAAAAGCACACTTTCTGGCACTGCGCAGTGGAAAGAAACCTACTGGCATCCACTCCATTTCAGGAAGCTTAGGAGTTTGAGCCCATGTTTGCACCCCTAAATCGGAGGGAGGCTGGGCATGAAGACTGACAGCATGTTGTAGGTGGGAGGGTCGGGAGGTCATTCGTTAACAGCAACAGCGTTTTGGTGGTCTGGATTTTTTTTTCCGGTATTGGAGCTTGAACCCAGGGCCTCTGCACTGTGTACACTCCAAGCCCCTGGACTCCATTTCTTCAATTTTGAGATGATTTCTCTCTAAGTCAAGAGGTTGCCTGGATTGGGCTTGGGTTTGCAATCCTCCTGCCTCAACATTCCTGAGTGCTGGTCTCTGACGCGCCTTAGGTAGTCCGTGTGGGGTGGCAGGACCCCAAACCTTAGAGTGACACTTTTCAACATGGAATCCCAGGTCTTAGGTTTCATTTCAGTTGTTTTCAGGGCCTTGGAGATTTACAATATTAAAAAATTCCCATAGATTGCATGTACCACGTAGCAGTGTGTCAGAGCTGTGCAGTGGGAAAATTTCCTATGTTCATTAGCACTGCGTAGCACTTGGAATTAGGCACACTGCTTTATGTTTTTACTAAAAAATCTAGAATTTCCCTCGAAATGCTGTCAGAATCTGCTTTCAGATGAAATGAGGATTCCAAAATTAATTCCAGCACAAACTTCAACCATCTCTAAAGGACCTAAATGTCTTTAAAGAGTCTTTTTATGTTTCATTTCAACAAATGTTAATGTGCACCACCCAGAATAGCACAGAGAAGACAAAAGGTCGAAACAAAGCAACACAAAACAATAGAACAGTTTTGTAATTCGTTGTCAAAAACAGGAAATGCATGAGCTTCAGCAAACCCTTGGATGCAGCGCTCCTTTCCCAAAACCTCAGAGCCTCCTGTCTCCTCCTTGCTGCCTGCTTCTCTCCTGCCTTCTGCTCTGCACCCAGGAGGAGACGCTGGAGGGGAAGCTGGAGCAGCCTGTGGAGGAGCAGCCTCCCAGCTGCTCTCTGCTCCCTCTGCTTCCATGTCTCCCCTCTGCCAGGCCTGGGTCCCCCCACCCTGCATCTCCAATGGCCACTGGACTCTGTAGCTCCTTTCGGCCCTTTCCTGGTGTGTGCATGTATGTGTGTGTGTGTGTGTGTGTGTGTGTGGCAGCTTCCTGTTACTGGTGTGCTCTGGGTGCCTCACCTCCAACCCTTGTTCTTTCCCTAAATGTTGCCCACATTTCTGTAAGTGTCCCTTTCATCAAAATCTCTTTAATACACTTCCGAGCAGCATTTTCTCCTCCTAGGCCCTTGACATCTAAGCCTTACCTGTGTTGCCCACGTTTTACTCTCTATTCCAGCCATGATTCCTCCCCCACCCATGTGCTACTCAGCGTCATTGCTGTTTCTCACGTTTTTCTGTTCTGGCTTTGAAACGCCATCTTGCCGTGTAGTTTAGGCTGGCCTGGAGCCCAAGGCGACCCTCCCACCTCAGGGCTTCGGGCCTGCACACCTGCCTGGCGTCGTCTCACATTACCTTGCTAAGTCCTACCTTTCCATCCAAAACTGGCCTTGCACCTGAAATGACTTGCAGAAGAAGATGTTCACAGCAAGTGTCTGACGCTCAACGAATGTTTTGTGGCTGAAGATGACAGCCCTGCACATTGCTCGATTCAGGTTGTCCTGGGGAAACGAGCTGGAGTAAAACAGGAAGCCGGGCCCTGGGCTCAGCCTGACAATGCAGGTACTTGGGAGGCTGAGGCAGGAGAATGGAAGCTCGAGGCCAGCCCAGAAAACTTAATGAGACTCTGTCTAAAGGTAAATAAAGAAATAAATGCAATGAAATAAAAATAAAAAGCAAAATGGCTGGGTTGTAAGTCCATGGTAGAGAGCTTGCCTACCTTGTGTACTAATCTGGGTTCAGTGACTAGTACCACACACACACACACACACACACACACGCGTGCACACACCCAAATACAACTAAAAACAAGATGAAGCTGCCTGTACATACATTCTCTTTCATTATTTGGTTTAGTAGGTATTAGACAAACAAAACTGTTTTAACATATTTTATACTAGACTTACAAAACTATTTTTACCTGAAAAATCAGGTAAGCTTGACTGCAAGTGCTTGTTAGAATTTACTAGCAACACTGCACTCTTGAAATTTAATGGAATGCTCTGGGGGCTAAGGAGAAAATGCAAGCTGATCACTGCGCGACAGCACCCAGAACGTACACCACACATGCAGTCGGAAAATGAGAGTGAAGCCCTGGAACCGTCTGGCCTATGGAAGCTGCAAGGTGGTTTTAATCTGCTTGGTTTTGAAGAATATTTTACGGATCAGAAAGAGAGACTATTTAAATTACTGGTGACTGTCCTTTACTCTGGCATGTGCCCACTGCATTTCCTTAACCTGCTGGGCCTCCACTTGATCCCAGCAGTGTTTGTGAGGGCCCTAACCTGCTGGCCTCCTCCTCCTCCTGTGTACTGCCCATCGCGCCTCACAGCTCTCCGAGCTCCACACCTGCACTGTTTTGTCTTGGTGCAGGGAGGTCTGGAGATGCTCGGAATGTTAAGTATACTGCTGAAGGTGGCTGGGACTGGATTTTAAAATAAGCTCTGGGTTTCGGTCCTAAAGTCTGGTTTTTCTTCCAGTTTCCTGTTGTTCCTTCACATACTTCTCATTACAAAGAGTTAGGCAGTTGTCTTCTTCAGTGGGAGGGCAGTTGTCTTCTCCTTTATTTCAAAAAAGTAAAGTGCTAATTCCCAAGTAAAGAAAGCAAAGAAAGATCCACCTCTGTCTAAAGTGCCAAACCTTAATATCTAGCAAATATTATGTACAATATTCTATAAATATGAGTGCTTGTCATCTTAAAAAATGTTTCTCTGAGTGAAAGTAAACTGAGAACCTTGTTTCTTGACAAAAATTTGTCATTGGTATACAAACAAAAAGCAAAACCTGCTGCTGTCCAAGATAATGACAATCGGGCGTGGGCTGATCAGCTGATGTCCATGCGGGACACCAGATACCAGTTTTTGGACAATGCAGTTCCTTACACAAAACGTGAGTATTTGAATATAATAGAGACACGTACTCTGATATACTTTAAATCATCTCTAGATTATTTATCATACCTAATGCAGTGCAAATGCTACATAAATAGTTGCTTTGCAATATTATTTTCCCATGCTTCTGGAACAAAATACCTGACACCCCAAACTAAGGACTGGAAGGTTTATTTAGCTCACAGCTTGTGGAGGTTTCAGTCTATAATCAGGTAGCTCCAAGGCATAGCACAGGGGCAGCACTTCAAGGTGGCAGAAGATAGCACAAGCAGGAAGAGCAAAGGGGTGGGGAAGAGCAAGCCTCTTTTTCCTTCCCCACCTTGTAAGCAGGAGAGCCCCTTGGCTGGTGTAGCAATCACACCATCTGCTTGCCCTCCTCTTGCACAGGCTGAGAATGTTTACAAGGTAAGGGCCCTGGCTCCGTGCTGAATCATTTAGTTAAACTTCCAACCTTCTCAAATTGTGGCGGTGAACAATATTCTAGAGCCCTAAAGCCTGGTCATCGACACCCCAGCATGTAGCGCTGCTGAGTTACGTAGTTAAACTGTCAGACTTCTCCAGTTGACGCTATGTATCAACAGTTTCTATACCATACCATTTAGAGTAAAACAACAAGAAAACTCATTAATATTCACTACAGACACAATTTAAAAAACTATTTTCAGTCTGCATTTGATCGAAACTGCAACCATGGAGGGCCAACTCTAATTGTCCTTGGATCTGATGTCTTTCCTAAGTTAGAGTTTAAAGAAGTTTGATGACTGAATTTAGCGTCATTTTTATTTAAAATGACTGGACCGTTTTATTTCTTGTCACAGATTAAGTGATTAATGAAGCTCATCAAGAGTATTCTGCATTCAGTCAAACATCACGTTTTACCTGTATTTCACTACAACACGGAACTCCCCATGTAACCAGAGGAATTCAGGATCGGAACATGACGAAGGGTCTTGAACCCGGCCTTTGGTTTGGCAGCCAGTTTGACCTGTTCCTTGGATCTCTACCGTTTGAATCAATACCACTTTCCAGTGTGGTACAGTGGTGCACATGTGTCATCCCTGGACTCCGGGACGCTAAGAGGCAAACTGCAGGTTCACGCCCAGCCTGGGTGGTTCAGCAACTTGGAGAGAAAACATTTCAAAATTAAAAAAACAAAACTACCAAAAGGCTGGGGCTATAACTCAGTGCAAATGCCCTGGAATCAATCCCCAGTGCTATGGGGGGGGGGTAGACACCACTGACCATTTGAAGAGCAATGCTTCACAATAACACGACAGGCTGGTGTCCCGGCCAGACCCCTTTTCTACCTGTGCAAGGTGTACAGTTACTGAGGTGATGCATAGGAAGGAGCACCCTTCCCATCCCGCTCTGCCTCCCAGATGAGCCTCCCATCCTGCCCCGAATAGTGAGATGGGGTGCAATCCCTCGCGATTGTGGTCCAATGAGAAAGAATTACTGGAAGTCTAGGATGGGGATTCTTTCTTCCTCCCTCTAAAGGCAATTGAGACGTTAGCTCATTCAGGTTCTTGGAGAAGCGAAGGGAAGGTATGTGGGAAGGGGGAGGAGAGAAGATCCTCCTGGATAAAAGAGCCACGCGCCAGCAACATCTCCGGCGCTAACGTTTAGTAACTGATAATTGCCGTAACTGGGTCCATTGAGCTTTGCAAATATTATCCAGTAAATTTTAATTAGCACCCAGGGGATTGAAGAGCTGTGGAATAAGCTTCGGGAGAAGCCTCCGAGCCCATGGCAATGTGTGCTGAGCAATTTCAGATCAGCTGGCCTGTCACAGTGGATCAGTGTCATCCCACTACTTATCCACGGGAAAAGGCACCTGCTTCTACACGGAAGTAAGGTGCATTATCCGCCAATTTGTGCCGCTTATTTCCACTGCTCCCAGGCCTGACGCAAGGCTGAACCATAGGGCTGCAGAGGAGACGAAGGGGACTTTGCTGCTCTCAAGGACACACGTGGTCACGGGCTCTGGGGGCTCCGCTTCTGCCTGTGGTGGAGGTAGCGCTGCACGTGAGGCTTTTCTTGGGATTTGCTATGAAAATCGATGATACTGTTTTGCAATAAAATGTACTTCTTCTTATTATTTTTATTTAGACAATTTCTAGTCACTGCAGGTCGAGGGAGCAGTTAGGTGTGGGAGACACCGAACCATGAGGAAGCGTCCATTAAATCTGAAACCAATCTGAAACTCTTTAATGGGCACTATGTAAGCGAGGTATATATGCTTCTACTGTCCCCACTTACAGATGAGGAAAATGACCAGACAGCTGTCCAGCTACTTGCTTTGGGTCACTGAAGATGTGTGTGGTATTGGCTGGATTTGTTTTATAGAAATTTAATACAAGAGCCCATATTTTCATTAATTCAGAGACATACACATGCACATATGCATGTAAGACACACACATAAGTATAAACCCGTACAAAATGCATCTGTGTACACATGCACAACATTCATACAGCTCAGCATATATATTTCTATTCCTTTTTCATCGTACTGAACGTAAACTCATTTAAGACCAAGATTTTAACACTGACTTGAATAACGTACGCAAACATTTTAACATAGCATGTCACGAAAATCCTAGGATCAGCCATCAGGAAAAGGCAAATAGAAATGCAGGTTACCTCTTCAAAACTCTCAGAATGATATTTTAGTCAAAGTTCTACAGAATGAAAAACAAACTGGTAATAGTAAGTGTTGGTGAGGATAAACAAAGATTACAACACTCACGTATGCTGGTGGAAATGTGAAATGGTGCCGGCTCTTTGAAAAACAGGCAGTTTTTGAAAAGTTTAAACATTGAGTTGCCATATAACCCAGCAATTTCACTCTTATGTGAAATTTATACTATACATACATACCACATATATCTAGCCCTAAACTTAATATGAATATTTGTAGCACAGCATTATTCACACTGGCCAAAACAGTAGAACCAACCCGAATCTGAGGCATGTATAAACAAAATGAGTACAATGAAATACTACATGGTCATAAAAATAAATGAAGTACATAGCAATAGATGCCACAGCATGAGACTGTTTAGCATGCTACTTGGCCGTGGTCCGAGAGAAGACATGTCGGAGGGTGATATCCTATGACATGCTCAGATCCAGCGAGTCTACGGAGAGAGACAGCAGATTGTGATCGTCTAGAGCTGGCGGGAGGAAGTGAAGGAGGTGACACCTAAATAATGCTGGGTTCCTTTTGGGGTGGTGGAAATGTTCTAAACATAGTCGTGATGATTGCAGAGCTCTGAGAGTGTATTCAAGGCCAACAGGTCGCATACCTTGAGTTGCTGAAGTGTATGGCATATAAATTACAAATCAAACAACTGTTTCAGGAAAGGGAAACTTTGGTCCCATCACCACTGAAAATTTTAGTTGGATGTCTTTTGTAGGATGAATTTGTAAAGTATGAATAACCACATCTTCAATTCACAGTGGTAAGAATTAAAGAATATTTGTGAAAAACGTTTGGGACTGAATAAATTTCTAGTCAGTGTTGGTGGTAGGCGCCGTGGTTATTATGAATGCTAAATTCCATTTTGAGGCCAGGAAAAGAAGATCAAGGTACAGAGAAGGCAGAAGGTAAAGCAAGTTTAGGAGGGATATGGTTACAGTTCTCCTGTACCATTTCAGTTCCCAGCCATTTTCACAATCCTACTATTTTCCTTTCTCTTGTACAGACATAAATTGTTAGTGATCATCTTTGGTTTGGCTTGGTTAATTGGTTTGGGGAGTCAAACTGGAATGGTGATTGGAAGACAGACTCAGACCCAGGCGTAGAGGCACATGCTCCCCAGCCCAGCACTGTGGGAGCCTGTGGCAGGAAGGTCAAAGGTTCTAGCCCAACCTGGGCAGCTTAGTGACTTAGAAAAACCCTGTCTCTAAGTAACAAATGAAAAACAAAAGCAGACACAGAGAAAACATCCCACGGGTGGCCCTGCTCATTAAAAAGAGGGAAGCAAGGAGAGAGGTAGAGAAAATGGCACAGACTCGGCCATCATCTGGAGCTGGGGTGCTGCCTCACCTCGGGAACATGTGCCCAGAAGGTCTACAGTGCTAATTTGCAGGCTTGTACTTTTCAGAGGTGAATGATGTAAACTGGCAGACAGTCTCCGGTTCACTGTTATTTCTTAAATGCTCATCTAGACCAAATTTCTTCTACCGTCTCTTCTTCTTCCCTTTTTTCTGTTTTTTCCTCCTTGTTTAGCTGTGACCCTACACATTCAAGAATTCACATTTTACCTGACAGAAATCAAATAATCTGTGATTCAGAGACAAGAATGAAGTGATTGATACAAATCAAGATTGAACCTGAAAGTAAAGTTTTTCTGAGTTTTGTAAAAAGAAGACAGTCTAATACTATAACCATCTGTATTGGGCAGGTATTGGTCTGTGTATGTGAATAATATACTTAATAATCAGTCTCGCCGAAAGAATCGAGAATCTCACAGGCTCCCCATCTCTGTGATAAGGTGTGCTCCTTTATGGTAAGTCTTCTCAAGTCTGTATCTTTTTGAACATCATTTATATAGATTTATCAAATCTGCTGCAGAAATCGATCTATCGGGAGGCTTCTCCCCCAGGTTGGTGTCATGTGCCGGTGGGAAGGAAGGCACACGGTAAAGTGTCACAGGAAGACTTAACCCTCTACTATGCCTTACGAAGGCCACAGGATAGGTGTAAAGACCATCTTTTGCCTAAATAGTAAGTGAGTCATTGGAGAGGCAGCAAAGGTATGAGATAGCTGGAAAGCAGAAGATGCAATAAGCGATAGTCTTACTATTTTGGAAAGAAAAATTTTAGAGACTCGAGGGCAAGAGAGAAGGTGGATAGCAGACGAGCTAGGGTTGCCAAAGGAAGACCTGCACCACCAACGCATGCCACGAACAAGAGAAAGGGCTTTGTACAGTCATAAGGAGTATTTTGCAGTGCTCTATACTTTTCTTTTAATAATTCTTCTCTTTCTTCCTCCTCCTCTTCCGCCTCCGCCTCCTCCTCGCATTCACCTTCTCCTTTATGTCCTTTATTTGTGTTGGATGCTGGGTTTGTGGTGTCTGTGCGATCCAGAACCTATTCGGGTGCGCTTCTTTATCTCCAGCCATTACTGGTAGACATTTTCTGAGCCAGAATTACTTTAATAATTGCCTTTAATATCTACTTTACTCAGGTTATGCTAAACATACTAACTAATCTTTGGGTAGCAGTAATTTACCTAGAAGTTTGCCTAGAAGTTTCACAGATTATCTCATTTGATCTCACAGTACCATGTCATGTAATTTTTTACTAGCTCAGTTTTACATTGGATATAATGAAATGTAGAGGGAATATATTAGAAAGAGAAATTTTAAGTCTTCAGTATTCCTTATGAATTAAAAATTTAAAAATAACGTGCAGGAGGAAAGCCTGTGAACAGTAATAACAAGAATTCGATTTTCTGTTTGCTTGGAATTTCAACAAAAATCCTACGCTGCAAAGGGTACAAAGGCAGAAGGATTTCCTGTGTACTGCAGGAAAGTGCTAAACCTCTCCCTATAGGACGTGCTAGAAGTGGACCCAGATTAGCCCCCATCACCCTAATAACCCACCTAAGAGAAGGCCACATGTTCCAAAGTGGATTAGTTAGAAGGAAATGGACAATCCTCACCTTGCTCCTGTAAAGAGGATAGAGACTGTTTCTCCCTCTGCTGCAAGCCCTTGGGTGCCACCACTAAATATTACGGTACTTGCATGACAGAGACTGGCATCTTGCTGTAGCATGAAGCTCAGTAAGACTTTCTGGCCCCCTGGAGCTGTTCCTGGGGTGGAGGAGGGACTAATTCTTGGGGGAGCCTGATACAGGTCCTTGGGCTGAGGGAGGTGCCTAGATTCTAGTCTCTGCCTCTCAGGGGGAGAAGTCTGGAGGCTGCATGGATGGTGATTATAAAAAGGGGAAGACAGAGGTGTGGGATGTTCAGGATGCATTTCCCCAGTTTCTTTTTCCCTCCAGGTTTGAAGAACCAATATTTATAGTTTGCCATAAAGCACTGTGAGAAGTAGCCAAGCTTGGATCTTCTCCAGAGAATCTTGGCCAAGAATATGTGTGTCTCCAATGGTCAACTCATATCGCAGCAGGACGACCACCTGGACACGTACTGTGATGGATGACAGGCACCTGCTACCCAAGGAAGAAAGGCTTTCTGTCCAGAGCAGGGAAGGAGAAGAGTGATGGAACCAGGCTGAGACTCAAGCTGCTTTGCAGCCATAAGGCACGTTTGCTGACACCCCAGAAAGGACGCCTTCCCAGCTGGGGGAGTGTCAGCACGCAGAGGTGGGCTTTGTTTTCCCTTCTGTACCTCTCTTCACCAAACCGCCAATCAGCCTTGGATTCGGGGAGCTGCAAAGTTACCACTGCAGGTGCAAGTTTGGTGTTAGTTTGGAGTACACATCTTAAGGCAGCAAATGCAGTCTGCAATCTGTCGGAACGTGTGGAAGTCGCAGCCTGTCCAGAGTCCTGCAGAGGACTCATGGGAGAACATTCACACTACAGCAAGGCAGCCAGGTGATCTACATGGAGCGAATTTATATTGAAACCCAGTGATGAACCACAGTGAGAAAACACCTGCTGTGGACTTAGGTAGCGTAAGTTATGATGGTCAAGTGCTTGTGTCAATTTGAGAATTTTAGTTAAGGAAGTTTAAATAAATCAGCTTAGCAATTATGCACCCTAGGGCAGTTCACAGCCTCACAGTGTAAAGGGAAATGAGGACGGCAGACTGGCTTCTGTTCTTCGGAGGTGCTCCGGTGTTCGCCTTCACCCTGGACCTCGTCTCCTGGCTTCCAGCGCAGACTCTGGGGCTTCCCGCAGACTCTTCAGCCTTCCGTCGCAGACCCATCGGCTCCTGACACCGACTCACAGGGGCGCTGCAGTGAACTCCAGACCTTGGACTGCACCTCCAGCCGCCAGCGTGCAGATGCCCTCTGCACACTCCCTCATCTGACCCTGGGGCTGGGCACTGTAGGTCAATTTTGTCATCTCTTATACGTTTGTATATTTGTATAATTTATGCATGTCGTGTTCCATGTGTTTGTCTAGTAAACACTGATACATAGGTTTCAGAATCAGGTCTACACAGGTAACCTTGCTAGGCCGGAGTCGTACACAGTGTAGCAGCAGAACCCAGAACTACGTACAGTGCCTCTGTGGCAGCGTCAGACCCGCCTTGTACTGAGGAAAGACGTGTTGGACAGCTTGGGGTTACACCCCTCACGCCTGCGATTTCGTCTAGAAACAATAGGAAGGGGTGATTTGTTGTAGCCCCAGGAGTAAACAAGATTTTCCGTAAGGTTCTAAAGAAAGCAAAGATAAAAGAAAGAGAAGCTTTGTCTTATATTGTTACAAGTCCACTTAGTTTTGGAGGACATGCTGAAGGCAATAAAACAGCTGGCGGAAGCCGATTATTAAAGAGAGGAATCAGAGCCGAGCCGGAGAATTAGACAGCAGTCTGAGAAACAGTGATCTCTACAGAATGGTGAGGAAAATGTTTCGGAGGATCACGCAGTATAGGAGAAAAATGTATTTTAATTAAATCTGGCTGGCATATGAGAAAGTGCCTCATATGTGGAAAATACTACAACCGAGGAACATACCTTCTTGTTCTTTTTTTAAATAACTGGCTCAAAAGACTTCATTTTCCTTTACCTTGTGTTCGATTTTTCTATACTGTAATACATGGCATACTCTCTCTGTTACCAGAGCAGTTCTTACTTTAGGAATAGGTCTCTGGTTTGGGCAAAGTTTAGAAAATTCAATGATAAAAGAGAAACCTAGGATTGTAGAGCTACTCTCATGGACTTTGTCATTTATACTACATAAATTAGTAACCAATATTGAAAATACAGAGCATGTAGCGGAAAATTGAGAGTTCCCAGAGAGCCTGGGATGAGGGGACAGGCTCCTTGTCACCGAAAGCAGTATGTCAAGTTGGGCTTGATTTTAATCTGATTTTAATCTGTGGCACTGCATACCTGTGGCATCTTAATTTGTTATAAGTCTGCTGCTGCACCAATACAATTGCAGATTTTCTGCTCTAAAACACAAGTTGCTTTGTTCCCACTCCTCTTCCTGCTCTTCTCTTAAAATGTCACTCCTACCTGCTTGCTGCAGTGCTAGAGCTGATAAGGCAGCATCTGAGTAGGTGCGCGTAGGCGGTTCTCGTTTCTTCAGTCAAACACGTATAGGGAACGCATATGTCACCATCAGGGAACTGCTGCTCAGTTTGTTTGCCTGCGCATCCTCACAACTTCACTGGTGTTTTATCAATAAAAACGTCGGAGTGTTTAACAGCTGGCGGATGTGATAGACACTGATACAGTGCAGTCTGTGGCTCTCAGTTCCGTCTATTCCTGGGAACCACCCAGGGAGCTTTCAACGATGCAGATGCCTGGACCCAGGCCTACAGACGTTGGTTTTATTGGCCTCTCGAGGCCTAGGCATTAGTGCTTTTAGACTCTGTCCACGGATGCGTGCAGGTGGCCGGGGCTGCTGTGTGTGGGTGTCCCTGAGCCTTGGGCCCAGGCAGCACTCTCCGAGTTAGCACAGACCCGGAGGACCATGCTTCTGAGGAATGCGTGAGTCTTCGCACAGCCACGGCACAAAGGTGTGGAAGTGTTTCATTTCTTACCTCAGATTTGGAGCTCATGAGTTGTAAAAGCTAGTTTAGTTCTGCTTGTGAGACATTTTCCCATCATTTATGCCTCTAAAAATAGAAGGGCAACTTTCATTATAGAACTGTAGGAAGCTTGACCCCACGTGAACTGGTGATAGCAAGTGAAATTAAATAGCATACCTAGCTTTAGAGAGCCTGTCCAAAACGAGGCACCTTAAAGTTACTTTTGCTATTTGTACTTACATTTAAAATTTTCAAAAGAGAAATTCAACTAGCCTTTAGTTTTTCATGTTTGAAACAGCATTTTTTTCTCCATTATATCTGAGTAAGATAAACTCAGGAAACACGAGACATTTTTGCAATACATTTTTCTTCTGATAACACTTGAGTAAAATAGTGATAAAATAAAAATTCTCTTTTCTTAAAAGATTTTGACTGACTGCATTAGTTATAAATAAACTTCAAATGTGGGGAGTATTGTTACAGCAGCACAGACACATGTGTCTGCTTTCTATATTATTTTTGTTTGCACTTCTATACATACATGAGTGCACAACACATCTCTCCAGCTGAAAGGTAATTTTCACATGTGAGAAAAGAAAACAAAACAAAAGAGTTGATTGTGAAAAGAAACAGCGCCTCTTAGTCTAAAGTTAATCATTTTTACCAGGTTTTTCTTTTGTGTGGCTATCCTTCGAGTAACAATTCACAGTAATATAAAATAAATATATTTACCTTCTTTACATACATAATCTCAAACCGTCAGTTCCAGATCTTTATCTTGCTGATATTTTCACCAGCTGATATTTCTTTGAAGTCAATGGGTAGTGGCACATATAAAGCTGCTTCATTATTTTTATTGGCTACCAAGCATTACATTGCTTTGATGCAGCATAATTCATTTGATCAGTTCCCACTGATGGACCCTCATGAGTATGAGTTTATGAACAGTGCCACTACATGCACCATAAACCAACTACACTTCGGCCAATAAATGTCTATTCTTTGTATTTTGATTCACTGTATATTACATGTTTCAATGCTTTTACCTAAATATAATAGGTGAAAACTGTTTCTTATTTTTATTTGTTTTTCACATTGAGTGACATGACCATGCATTCATATTTTAGAAACTAATATTCTTTTTCTGTGAAGTAACACCAATCTTACATTTGCAAAGCATACAAACATAAATCACAATGCAAGCACTCTCATACCTGTCACCTATTTTCACATGCAAAATATTCATTTCCTAGAAAACCTGGTGGATGGTCCCTAGCCCCTCCTCTACTCCAAGGCCATGACTATCTTAAACTGTGTCTTCCATTTTCTTCATTTTCTCAATAGTTTTACAATATGTGATTGAATTCATAGCATTAGATCATTTATATAGAATGCTTTTAAGATACATACCTGTGAAATCAAACTGTATATATATTTATATTATATATTATATAAATATATATTATATAAATATATAATATATAATATATAATATATAATATATAATATATAATATATAATATGTAAGATGTAAGATGTAAGATGTAAGATGTAAGATGTAAGATGTAAGATGTAAGATGTAATATGTAATATGTAATATGTAATATATAATATATAATATATAATATGTAATAT